>KE505965.1:35164-46768 GCA_000441515.1 Elaeis oleifera | reverse complement strand
GTGAATAAGAAGTGCGACTTCTTTAGGACATCACAATCCTTCCTACGCCTCCTCCTCCCTTCTCCCCTTCATCTCCATGACAAAATCTGATGGTGATCAGATCTAAGTAGAGGAAAAGAGAGAGAAGAAGAGAAGAAGAAGAATTTTTCTTCTCTTTATGATGATCTGGTTCAGATCCTATCGGATCTATACAAAATAGTTCGCACAGTGATCTCCTTCTTCAAGATCTAGAAGAAGAGATCTAGATCCAAGGTTGAGGAGTGAGATCTGCAAGGTGCTAGCACACCGGTGATCTCAGTTCTCTGATCAGATATCTTTGTGTGGATACTAGCAGAGGTTGGACGCATGCGCGGCTACGATCAGAACCCGAACATCCACAGATCCAAGGTATAGAGATCCGATCTCCGATTATTTTTGCTAACCATTTTTTTTCTTTTCAGATTTCAAATCATGGTTGCATATTCATATGAAGATCTTTGCTATGATTTTCAGATCAAATCTAGCATATAAATAAATAAAAATATTTAATTTATTTATTTCGCTACGTAGATGTTTAGAAAATTTTTAAACTACACGTATGAAACCGTAGCGATTTTCTAACAGAACCTACTGTAGCCAACATACACTGTAAAGATCTATATGACTAGGAGATCAAGTGAATATACAGTCAAACTATAGTAATCTCACAATAAGCAGTCGAGGCACCACATGTCAAAAAATTACTCACACAACTACAGCATCGAAAAAATTACTGACGAGTGAGTAGGCATCCAAGTGACTTCTTATTTTGATCATGCTCAGTACCATTATTCTCTAATAACCACCTGCACTCTTACTCAGTATCTCCATACTATAGACTCGAGACTCATCTATCTTTAAAAAAATGATTCATGCTCCAACCTCATCGGATCAATCACTGTTTCCATAATGATCCATCGATCAGGAGTAGTTTAAAATTAACCATCAATGATACATATCTCAAATTTTTAATTCTTCAGAATATGGATCATCATCTTGTTAATTTTTTAGACGATTCAAAGATACATAACAAGAATAGTATAAAAAATTATCCAATTTTATTAATAATAAAATATATCAAGTATAAATTTATGTCCTAGAACAATACAATGTGCCTGTCAAATTGACTTCTAGGACATACATCTAACATCTCGTAGGTCTTATAATCTACCAGTAACGTTTAGCAGTATGTATATAGCTATCCAGCAGAATAGAATTGAATGATCGAACCTTTTTTAGATGTAGTTAACACATGATACAATTCTTCTATCGTGAGCCCCGACTAGATGGAGGTCATGGAATTACTCATCAAATCCTATCATCTATCATATATTTAATTTATTCGACTCAAGTTTTTGATATGAAATGATAAAAAAATTTCACTATTCATATTGCCATGGCTAAAGTCTCATAAATCACATAGGACCAACTCTCTTATCTATCAAGAGTGATAAATTTCATACAGACTCACATCCTATTCCTATAATGAATCTACTATAGCCAACATGTACTACAAAGACCTACATGGTGAGAGATCATGTATGTATAGTCAAACTATAGTAACTTTATAGTAAATAACCGGGGCACCATGGGTCAAAAGACTAGTCACACTATTGCAACATCGAGTAAGTCACTGATGAGTAAGTAAATATCTAAATAATTTTTTACATTGGTTATGCTCGGTATCCTTGTTTACTAATAACCATCTGCACTCTTGCTTCAGTGTCCCTACACTAGAGACTCAAGACTCGTCTATCCTTAAAAAAAAATAATTCGTACACCAATCTCATCAGATCAATTACCATCCCCATAATAATCCATTAATCGAAAGCATTTAGAAATCAATCACCAATAACACGTCTCAAATTTTTAACTCTTAAGAATATGTGTCATCATTTTATTAATTCTTAGATGATCCATGGACACGTACATAATATGGATGAAATTAAAATTAATTTATTAATAATAAAAAAATAAATATAAATTATATCTTAACATAAATAGATGTGTCAACCAGACTGATTTCTAAGGTATACATCTAATAGGTCCTACTCTGTGGCCCTCTATTCATCTTCTCTCCTTTAGCGCTCACACATAAATCAAGTTTTGTTTAAGATTTTGGAATTGTACCTCCTGAGAAATGGAAGTAGTCTCCTTCGGATCTTTAGTCAATTCTTCTTCTTTGTTTCTCTATCATCCATCGCAACTTCTTTCCCTGGCAGATCAGTTACATTATGAATTACTAGCCACCAAATTTCTCTGTAGTGTGTCTGAGTTTTGTGCCTCCCCTTTGATTTGATTGTTAAGGTATTTGCTCCTAGTTTCTCTGTTCCCTATAATCTTCCTTTAACACTAGAACTTTAGTTTGTGGGGGATTTTGATCCTATTGAACTATTTTATCTTGTGTTTTTGTTGGGGATCTCTTCTTTTTTTTGCTTTTGATGAAGTACCAGTAACCTCAACTTGCAAATAACTAGCAACTTCAGCCATCATCGAATTTGGAGTATCTTTTTTTGATTGTTCATCAGATAGAGGACCATATCTTGAACCAATTCTATTCTTTCCATTTCATTGGACTATGTTGCATTTCTTAGTGGGGATTTTTTTTGATGTCTTCCTAGAATAAGACCATGCTCCATTGTATTGTGCAGTCTCAATAGTTGGTGCAGAAGTTCTTCTACTCTCAGACATAAGTTGAGGGGCAATTGAGACTCTAGCTACTCTAATCCAAGGACCAAATAGAGGTTTTTTGGAAGGAATATCGCCTTTGGTCCAACAATCACAAGATTCTAAAGTCCTCCCATGCAAACCACAGTGGTAGCTAAGCTTCAAAATTTCTTCACAATAAATTCTTGCCATATCCATCCTACTTCAACTTCGAATTTGCTTTTTGGACAAATGCTCTTGGTAATATCATCCAAAATAGGGAATTCCAACTGGCTTGCAGTCCGTAGAATGATTTCTTTCTCCTAGAGTTCTAAAATTAAGAAGATCTGCCAAGTAGATCCACACCTTGGCTTGCTTGACGGTATCCCTATCAGGTTCAAACCCCGATCACCAACCTTCTAAAGCAAGCAACAAGCCTGCCAGTGTCCATGGTCCCTTGGCTAACACCCGGCCTCTGTCCTCCTTTGAAGGCAGATTAAAAGCAAAATTCCATCTAATAGTGGAGGGATATGGAGCACCCTTCCAATGCCACTTGGTTTTTTATTCTTTTGTCAAAACTACAAGGGAAAGTCTCTACCAAGAAACTTACCTAAAAAAGCTGATTTCCATCTTTGACTACCATGATCAAGCTCCTCTTGAGATAGGAACACCACTTTTGTAAATTTCTCCTCTAGAGTGGTGATGTTTGCTTTCGTCACCCTCAAGATCTCCCACCAAAAGTGCTGTGCTCCCTGAACCACTTGCACCTATGATCATCCCCCTTTTGTCTTCTTAATAGAAGGTCAATCTAGATGGTGTTGGAAATTGTGTTCTAAAATCAATTGTCAGTCCGTTGACAGTTGTGCTAGTCAATGTAAATAATAAATTGATAAATTAATAAAATTATTATTAATTTTTTTCATCATAAAGTAGTGTATATCTTCTTAATGAACTCTAATATTGTGATGAAGTCTTTAGGACTATCCTAATCGATATAGGAGGATATATTATTAAGTCCTTAAATAAGTTTACGACCAAATGATATGCTATTACTAGGTTGATAGCGTTTATTGAGTGTAGATCATTGTGTGTTATATGCGTTAGTTGTCTTTATAACCAATAGGTGTGAAGACACTGGTATGGCATACAAGTGAGATGTAAGAGTACGTCTCATTAAATGTGACCAACTACTGAGTATTCTGTTATCAAGAGTAGCTCGTGAAGGATATGGGTATAAGTGTCCCTTCGACTTAAGATCATCACGGTGACTTACAAGCAACTCACGGTACTTTATTGTCGGACTATCTGAATTTTTAATTCAGTGACAGAAGATTTTTGGATACAGTCATGTACTTACGAAATCGGTATGTGAGTCAAGATGAAATTGATCCCTCCGAATAAGTAGAAGTTAGTGCATCAGTGTGTTTCAATTCAGTAAAACTTTGGTCAGAATAATCCATGTGATGGATTTGAAAGGTTGAAACACAATGTGGTTGACTATTCTGAGATTGACAATTAAACTCCAAGTCACCTTGAGCATTAGGATCAAAAGGATGAATTATATGGTAATCATATGTCAATAGGTTCATGAATGATGCTTTGCAATCTTTCGACCTATCCAGACATCAGATACCATTGTTATATGATCACTTTGATTGGTATAAAAATTCATTCCTATACTACCGACTTAGGTTCGAACCTATAGGGTATACTTAAAAGAAGTTTCCAACTAATCATGTAGCTGATCAATGATTGAGAATTATTCTAGGATTTAATCGTCAATTCGATTAACCTTATACAAAAGTTATAATAATTAATTCACTAATTATTGATGAATTAAAAAAATTAATTAAAATTAGATTGCTAATTAACTCAATTTGATTAAGTATTGAAGTTTGGATTAAATTTAATTGAATTAGATTCAATTTGGTTTGATTCGATTAGATTATGAGATGACCTAATCGTTAAAGATGTTCGATTTTTGATTCGAGCTTGATTAATTTTAATTTGATTAAAATTTAATCAAGATTATTTATTATCTAATTAGATCAGATAATCTAATTAGATCTAACATAATTTGATAGCGTTAAGAACCTAATTAGATAAGAACATAAATTCAAATTCAAATGGGATAAGAATACCCCTTGCGCCACCTTTCACTAAGCCCATCCTTCTTCATGCGTGAAAGCTATTTTCACATGGAATTTTTGGTGCCCAGAAAGTGTGTGATGCCTTCTTCTGATCCACTTTGGAATGAAATTTTGTTAGATTGATTTTGAGTTCAAATTGGTTTGAAATTAAACTTAAATCAAGAGTCCAAGTTTTGTGGGACTCTTCCAAGACACCAACCAGTCTTCTTTCTCATGTGCAAAAGGATTTTTTGCATGGGTTTTTTGTGCCAATCTGAGCTTTGTCACACCCTTTCTGAGTCTCTTAGATGTGGATTAAGTTTGGTTCAAAAAAAATTTAAATCTGATTTGAATTCATGATAAGATCAAAGTCTATTTGAATCTGAACCAAATCATCCAAACTCTTCATGGGATGCCACTTTAAGAAGGACTGATTTTTTGTGTGCCAATTAAGATCAGATTTGGCATGAGAGAACCTCAAAGATTTGGCATGAAAAGCCAAAGAGAAGGGTGGGCATCCATGCATGAGAAAAAGAGGAAGAAGATCCTCTTTGGGGCGTGAGATCCAGGGTGGGACTTCTAGGATTTTCTAGTTTCAATTTTGTGAGAGAGAAAAATAAGAAAGTTTTGTTCTTCTTCTTCCACACCATCTCCTCCTTGAAAAGATCCATCTTCTGATCTGGAGATATCCATTTGGTTTGAAGAAAGGAGTCTCTATCAGCCATCCAGAGCCTTCATCACGAGCTAGCACTCCCAAAAAAGATGATCTATTTGAGACTTCAAGTGGACCTCCTATAGAGACTGGACATGCTGTGCGACTGTTCGGTATTAGAAAGGACCTCCTACCACATGCATCAACAGTAGTGATCGTCGACCTACGATCAGATAATGGATTCTGAACTCATCGGATCAGATCTAATCATTAGATCTTATTCAGGACATCGATACGATCGATGCAGTCTTTTCTTTCTGATCAAATTTTTTTATATATTATTTCATATCATAAATTTTAGATAGATAGTTTAGATCTAATCTAAAGTATATATAGAAGATTAAATAGTTTAACCTACTACTTTCACTATAAAATTTAAAAATACATACTTTGAACTGCCTATTTCCCAACAATGGTATCAGAGCTTTGATTTCTTATGACATAAATTTTTACATATAATTTGATATTAATATAATTTAATTATTTAGATTATATCTAAATAATTAATTCAATATTCAAGTAGTGTAATAATCTGATTGGATAGATCCCCATAGCCGTCCGGTCATAGAATAAAGTAAAGTTTTACGATCCTCTCCTCTCATTCGATGGGATTCTCCTATGGCATGTAGGGATGCTGCGTAGTCTTTTTCATGAAGATGAATAATAAAAAAAATTAAATTTATTTAGATCTAAATAATGTATCTTAGATCTAAAATTAGAATTTTGATTATTGGATGATTGTTGTAAAAATATTTTATAAACTAAAATTATTTTCAAACACCGAACTCCAACCCATGTAAGTCTAAAACTTAATTGAGAATTAAGCAATCTAGATTTGAGAATCAAAGATCTAAGGCATCAATTTCATAATTCATGGGTTAATGAGTTAGCTCGAGTCAAGTCTATTTAACTGAGTTAGACCTAGGGTTAGAAATCATTGATAATAGACTATGTTAGTAATTGATCAAATCTAATTAAAGTTAATTCTGATTGAATCAATTTCTTTTCTTAATTAATTCTCAATAGTTGTAGTTGGTCAAGTCCATGTCTTTGATTATATTAAGATGGACTTTGATCATAGCTCTGTGGTCGAACCCAAGTCTATAAGTTGATCAAGTTGAAACAGACTAACTAGTTGGTGTCTAAGGTAAGTTTAGTAGTCTTGATTGATGGTCATTAATTGGGAGCTACTCGTATAAATTGAGTCTATGGCGAGTTAATGGCATATCCCTCCCACGATCTCACTTACCTGGCCAACATGGTCAATCATGTTTTGAATAGATTACTTAATGATTGGGGTTGACCCATGCTATCTAAAAAATCAGTATGACTGATTTAGGTGCCCCTAATTCAACTTGCCTTAAGTCCTCTTCATAACTTGATGAAGTCAGTGGAAGGATTTATGACTTATTCGGTGGATCAGATTAAACCTAATCTTCTTTAATCTGACTTAGTGAAGTCAGTGGGAGGATTAAAATAACTGATCGAGTCTTTTCTCATCTATCAATTCAATTAATTAAATCTTCTAAAATTATTAGGTCCTTAAACATAAATAATTATAGGGATAACTAGATCATAGCCTCCCATTAAGTTGGATGATAATGGGTTTAGTAGTTGGACGATCATTAGACGGCACAAAAGCCTAGTGCTCATTTGCTATTGAAATTATCATTCATAATATGATGACTCAGTCGAGTCTCTCTTATGGGTGATCAGGATGACTGACCAAAGTCGGCCGGATCACTTATGGTGAGATTCTTGAGTATGATCATGTTAATAGTTGGACCTAACCAATCAGTAGAGGCTAAAGCCTACTGTTAGGATCCTGAGGTAAAATTAACTACTAAAATTATTTGGTGAAGCAATTGGTTAAGAACCTACCCATAGAATGCACATGGATGAGTCGGCCAAAGTCGGGCTCATGTGCAACTATGTGGATTCTAGTATCTGCTAAAAAATTAGGATAATTTCTTGAATTGAAGATAGAGACTACCAATTCATTTAAAATAGTGGGATAATTTTAGACTAAAGTCCATATCTTTTGGCTTAATCAATTCATATGCTAATTAGGTTTTGATTTTTCTTTTGTAGTTATGGCCACCAACTTGTTGTTCTGATCATTGTTAGACAATGATAAATTAAGGAGACCCAATTTTGATAGCTAGTATCAAAAATTGAAGATAGTCCTGAAGTACGAGTGGATCTTGTATGTGCTAACAGATCTGGCACCCGAGGAGTCTGCTTCCGATACTCGTGGTGCAGTTCGAGATACTTACTTGAAATGGCTCAATGACCGTACTATGGTATGTTGTATTATGCGAGCGGTTATGAATGATGAGTTTAGTTACAAATTTGAGGAAGCTCAGCTAGAAGAAATACTCAAAGTGTTGAACGATTCTTTTGGCACTCCCGACGATGTTGAGTGGCACAACACCAGTTATGCTATTTTCAATGCCAAGATGAGGAAGGGGACATCAGTGACCGATCATGTATTGTACATGATCGAATAGATCGAGTACCTTAACAAGCTCAACTTTTTTTGCATGAGCAGCTTGGGAAAAGATGCGATTCTAAATTTTCTGTCGAAGTTCTGCTTACCGTTTCTCAGTCATTATCGAATGACGAAGCCTGTAGTAAACTACCATGATCTGTTGGGTTGCTGTAAATTTTTGAGAAAGATCACCAGCTCCACAAGGAGACGGTAAATGTAGTGGGAGTATCTTCTTCAAGCGAGCGTCATCCCTTTAAGAAAGGGAAGAAGAAAAAAAAGTAAGGTGCCAAGTGTTAGGGGTCAGACCGTGAAGTTCAAGTCCAAGTCTGATCAGAGTCAGGCAGAGTGCTTTTACTGTAAGAAGCAGAGTCATTAGAAGAGGAACTATCCTCAGTACATTACTTCCTTGATCCGAACTTCTTAATTATATGATAACTATATAATTATATGATAACTCCTTGTAACTTCTTAATTTGTGATACAATGATATGAGTATTAGATATTGATAGTCCTATTAACATTTACAATTCGTTATAAAAACTTCAGGTCAGTAAGAGATTTGAAGACAGTGAGAGAGATTCCTGAACATTGAAGATGGAAGATCAGTTTTAGTTCTAGCTTTAGAAATCGTCAAACTTATATTCAATTCTCATATCATTATTCTTAGTGATTATCATTATTATCCTAGTTTCTTATTGAATGTAATTTCTGTAGACCTTCTGGCTAAAGAAATTATGAAATTTCAATAAAAAATTTGTGATATCATTTTGAATGGTGTTATTGTAATGCATGGATAATTGAACAATGGAATATATTTGTATCGCGATCTAGTATAATGTACACATCGAGAAAATATCTTAGGATAGATAATATCTTGGAGAGCTATCTTTGGTATTGTAGGCTAAGTCATATCAACAAGAATAGGATGAACAGATTAATCCGAGAAAAAATTTTTAACGACAATGCTTGTGAATCATTGCCAACCTATGAATCTTGTCTACTTAAAAAGATGACCAAACCATCTTTTACTGAAAAAAATGAACGAGCTAGTGAGGTTCTAGGTCTTGTACATACTGATGTATATGGATCGATGAGCACAAGTACGAGAGGAGGACAATAATACTTCATTACGTTTACAGATGACCTAACTAGGTATTAGTATGTCTACTTGATGAAAATAAGTCTGAATCATTTAAAATATTCAAACAATTTTATAATAAGATAGAGAAATAAACTAGAAAGAGTATTAAAATTCTTCGATCTGATCGAAGAGGTGAATACCTTTTTAATGAATTTCTGACACATCTAAAAGAGAATGAGATTCTCTTACAATGAAATCTTTCTGGAACGCCATAATATAATGGCATCTCAAAAAGAAGAAATCAAATATTGTTGGATATGGTTTGATCCATTATGGGATTTTTGAATTTGCCAATATCATTTTTAGGATATGCACTCGAGTCGGCTTGCTACGTATTTAATAGGATTTCAAGTAAGTCTGTGAATAAAACATCATATAAGATATAGACTGGACATAAACCACTACTCTCACATCTTAGGATTTGAGGGTGTCCGACTTATATCAGATATTTAAAAACAGATAAACTAGGACCTAAGTTTGACAAATGTATCTTCATAGGATATCCTAAAAAAATCAAGGGATAATACTTCTACCTTACTGATAAATAAATATGTTCGTGAGTGATAAAGCATACTTTAAAAAAAATTTAGTGAAGAAATTAGTGCTTCTAAAATCAAACTTGATGAAATTCGATGGATAGAAGAACCGACATAATCTAGTGAACCCATAGAATCCGATTTGATTGAATCAAATCTAGACCTATTAATGATGCACCATTAAAAAGATCTGATAAAGTATCACACCCACTAGACAATACTATAATTTTTTGATCTAGGATGAGAATCCTGGACTCTATGAGAACAACAAAGATCCAATCTCTTATATGGATGTAATGCAGAAATCTGACTCTGATAAGTGGCTAGAAGTCATGAAATTCAAAATAAAGTCCATGAAGGTCAATGATGTATGAACATTAGTTGACTCACCTGAAGCAGTAAAATTCATAGGGTGAAAGTGGATCTTTAAAAGGAAGAGAGATGCAAACGGCAAGGTAGAGACCTATAGAGCCCGTCTGCTTATCAAGGGGTATCATCAACATTATGGTATTGACTATGATGAGATATTCTCTCCTTTGGTAATACTAAAATTTATTCGGATCATGCTTGCGATAGCTACACATCTAGACTATAAAATCTGATAAATAAATGTAAAAATAGTTTTCTTGATAGTGAGCTAGAAGAAAAGGTGTATATGATACAACCTGAAGGTTTCACATCCACAGATGAGTCTAAGGTATGCAAGCTTCAGAGATCCATTTTTGGATTGAAGCAAGCAAGTAGGAGTTGGAACATGTGTTTGATAAGGTGATCAGAATGTATGGCTTCGTTAAGAATGGAGAAGAACCCTAAATGGGTTAACAATTCTATGGTAGTATTTTTATTCTGTATGTGGATGATATTCTCTTAATTAAAAATGACGTTCCTGTATTACAAAGAATAAAAGTTTGACTGTCATCTCAGTTCTCCATAAAGGACTTGGAAGAAGCATTCTACATCTTTGGAATGAAGATCTATAGAGATAGATCTAAGAGGGTGCTTAGATTGTCCCAGTCCACATACATCAACACCATGCTGAAATGGTTCAATATAAAAAATTTCAAGAAGAGCCATCTCCCGATAGGCCATAGAATTCTCTCTCAAAGAGGGATTGTCCAACAACTCCTCAAGAGAGAGAGCATATAAGTAGGATTCCATATGCTTCGATAGTGAATTTCATAATTTACGCTATGACATGTACAAGATCAGATGTCATATACTCACTAGGAGTAGTGAACAGATACCAATCTAATCTAGGGAAGAACCATTGAAAGGTTGTAAAAATTATCTTTAAATATTTAAGAAATACTAAGGATCAATGGCTTGTTTATAGAAAAATCGACTTAAAATATGTAGAGTTTATAGACTTCAGTTTTCAATCAGAGCATGATGACAGTAAGAGCATATCGAATTACATCTATATCTTGAATGGTGAAGCAATCTACTGAAAAAGTTCTAAGCAGCATATAGTGGCCGACTCTACTTACAAGGCGAAATATATTACGGCATCCGATGCTATGAAAGAAGCTGTATGGTTACAGAAGTTCATCGACGAGCTTGGAGTGGCATCCTCCCTCAATAGCCCTATTTGTTGTACTGTGATAGCACTGGCGTCGTTGCTCAAGCGAAGAAATCAAAGTCACATCAGTGTACCAAATATATTCTATGCTTCTACTACTTGATCTGGAAGATCGTGAATCGAGATGACGTCGAGCTTCAGAAGATCGATGGAAGGAGAACCTGACTGATCCATTTACTAAAGCCCCAGTATCAAGGAGTTCGAAGACCAAAAACTAAGATGGGTATACGATATTGTACTGATTGGCTTTAGGCCAAGTGGGAGTTATTGAAAATTATATCTCAAAGTCAATCGTCAGTCCATTGACGATTGTGCTAGTCAACATAAATGTATATGAATTAATAAATTAATA
>KE505964.1:91730-119857 GCA_000441515.1 Elaeis oleifera | reverse complement strand
AGAAAGTTCGGAGTAGAGTCGATCGTGGCTGGAAGAAGTCTGGAAGAGATTTGGAGAATAGTCGATTACTGCAGAAAATCGGCCGATAGCGGAGTTCAGAGAGCGTTTGGAGCAGTCCGATAGATGGATGGAGAAGCTCATGATTGGAGAATCCCGGAGAGCATTATGGAAGCTCGGATGGTTGGGGAGTTCAGAAAGACGCCGCACCAGGTTGGAAGCTGAAAAAGCATCGAAAGGGTCGGCCTTTTGCAAACTTCGGCTCGGGATATTTTATACCCAACAGGTGTAGAGATACGAAAATCAATTTCTAATGGCATAGATGATATCACACTGTTCTTTATAATAAAAATGGTTGAAATAAGGGTGTGGGTATCATCAGGACCAAATAGAATATAAATATTAATGGATGATATCTTAATCATACCTATCACCATCAAATTAGAAGCATTAGCATCCTACTATGTGAATGCATATACTAGCCCTTTGGTTCTAGGCTTCTATTTTTCACCTCTCCACTATTGTTCATCTTGAGATATTTGATTTATAGTGGCTCCCTAAGAAGTTTGGGGTGCCTGACAATTTTGTGACTCTTTTCTATTGTGACATTCTATAGCTTTGTGACCCTCTGGACCATAGTTGTAACACTTCTCTCCTGGCCATGCAGTCTTGTTGATAGTAAGGCCCACCATATTTATAGCACTTAACATTCTCTGACTGTACTTTACCTCTAGTAGTAATTTGGTTCAATTTTTGAGCCTTTGACTTAAAGGGTTTACTATCTTGATTTTGAGAGTCATTCAATCTAGCCCTTTCCTTCAAACTTTTCTCTCTTACAAGTCGGGCATCGTCCAATCCCTTTTCTATCACCAAAGCTTTATTAATAATTTTTTTATAAGTGGGTAACTCAAATGCAGTCATCAATTGCGGGATTTGACACCTAAGTTCACTTTCAAATTTTTTGACTGGAATGCCCTTCTCAGCTATCGATGTTGGTGTATGTCTAGATAGTTCTTCAAATTTTTCTATACTACCTTGTTCCAGTCTATCAAATTCTCAAAATTTTTGAAATCAGATGCTCTATGAAAAATATCTCGCATAAAAGGCCCTTTTAAATCCTTCCTATATGAAGGGTGCATCGTTTGGCCCTAACTTTCCGATCTTCACCTCCCACCAATCAACTATCTCACCTTAACATGAAGGTGGCAAAAGTGACATTCTCTTCAATAGGATATCTTAGAGCCTGGAACACTTTCGCTATCACTTTCAACCAATTCTTGACCTCCATAGGATTAAAGGTTCCCATAAATGCAGATGGGCATACTTTTTGAAGTCTATTAATTAATTTGACACTTCCACTAGTTTTTGGCTTCCTGCTATTGCTGAGGATGTCACTCTCCTATATTAGTTATTTCACGATCTACTATTGTGATTCCCACTATGCCTCTAATATCTTCCTCATATCTTTCCTAGTAGCAGCTTGTAGTTGCACTAATATTTGTATTAACTAAAAGATACTAATATGTTCCCCATGCTGGATTCAGTTCTCCTAGGGTCCCAATCCCTAGAGTGTTTTTAGTGGGCTCATTGGGATGCTCTTACTGATGTGTATTGCTGACTAACAAAGGTGGGGTGTCTTCCTACTATCTAGAGGGCTCCTAAGCACTAGAGCCATCAACAAATTGGGTAGGCCTCCTAACATGCCCATATGTACTCCGTCGTGCCATATCAACCTACATAGGTTATCGTTAGTATCAACAAATCATATTAGTCTAATTGGTTTATACATGTGTTAAGATTGTGCCTCATATTAGTTTACTCCAATTTAAAGGTCTATCCATGTACACCCTCCTCAAATTAAGCCCTAAAATTCTAGAACCTAGGATCTGATACTACTCTGTCATGCCCCAAACCCAATACCTAGTTCGGTCACATAAAATGGCCACATAAACCGTAGAGCATCACCCTAGAGGTCATGTAATTAAGGCCTTAAGATGAACAAAATTCAAATATTTTAGAATTAATAAATAAAAGTCAAACATATCAATTAAATAGATTTACTAGGACAAATAGTTAGTTTGTTTAATTACAATGATTCAAGTGTTTCATGCTATCAAAAATTGAACTAACTAATGACTTAATAAATTTGGTAGTTGAACTTCATGCCCGATCTGACCAACACTGTGCATCCTATATCTTTGAAAGAAAAGAGAATTGAGAGGGTGATGAGCTTTACAGTCTAATAAGATACCTTATACACTTATATTAATATAATAATATGATTAAAAAATAATAATTAAATAGTAATAAAGAAAATCATAAACCATAAAGTCTTGTATCATGCATCCACTATAACTCAACAGTTATATAAGCATATGGTATACATCATAGATAATCACAAAACTATCTTACTGATATGATCTAGATCAATCAATTATCTTTAGGATGTTGGGCTAATCATATTCACGCTCTAGCCCATGACTGACAAATTTAAGTATTATGTTCCTACCTTTGGTGAGGCTATTCTCAATATCATATTTCTACCCATGATGAGCTATTCTCAATTTAACGTGGCTCATCCAAATACTCCTTTCTTGATTATTATTTTATTAAATCTCAATAATATCAAAAAAATATTGTATCATATTATTTTTTTTCAAGACTTTCAATTGCCCATGTCACAATCCAAATCATCCAAAAAATTATCAATATTTTATATAACATATAGTATAGAAAATACAATCAATTGCCAATAATCATAAAACATATTCCAACCACAAGAATAAAAATATGTGATGCATAAATAAACACAATATACTAATGATCATATCCAATGATCCTTATCTTTACTGACAATGAATTTAACATCCTAAATATTGATCCATAGCTCAGTTTAGGAACTAGATGATGACGAACTTGCTCGAAGATCTCTTGTCCAAAAAATTGTTCCCCTACAGAATCAATCTCAATATTAATAATAAAAAATAAAGTGTAAATTATTTGATTTAAACTTTCTATAACTCACAAGGGGTCCACTCTAAGTCCCTTGAAGATTTCTCCTTCCTCTTTTTTTTTCATAAATTTTTGTCAACCTAGTTAGTGAGAGAGAGGAGATGGAAATTAAATAAAAGAGAAGAGAGAGAGAGAGAGAAGAGAGGTAGCCTTTCCTCTCTCTTCTTCTTCGTGTTCTTCAAAATAAGATACCCAAACCCTTTCCCTCCCCTCTTCATCCGGCCATGGTCATGGAGCATAGGTCGGTGGTTGATGGTAGTCCCTGACACCAACCAAAGAGATGACCCCATCAGTGGCCACAACCATCGATGGCTAATGAAATAAAGGAAGAAGGCTCGAAACTGGGAGGGCCCTATTCTTGCCCAAAATCATGGTGGTTCACTGGCTCCAATCAGCAGCAATAAACCTCAGAAAAGAAGACAAATAAAGGCTTAAATACTTTATCTTGGTCTGACGAGGCTAAACAAGGCAAATCAGTGATTTCTTCAATGAAATCCCAAGGAGAGAAATCAGATAAGAGCTTAAAATAGGCAGTGATTTTCCAAAAAAATTGTGGTGGAAATCCAAGGAAGAGAGGATCAATATTTGTAGGTAAGATCTTGGGTTGTTTATTCCAAATTAGGTAGGCTAAAACCCAGTCATCGAAGGAAATTGGGATAGGAGAAGACTCTCGATCAGAATCTTTTCCTCCCCCCTCCTCATGTGCCAAGAACGTGATTTCAATTGAGGATGGGCCCAATTATCTCAGGCTGGTCGAAGGGCTTCAAGGATTGGCTATTACAAATTTACATGGAATAACTGGAGGGATTCATAGTTATGGACAAAAAGCATCTTGTATGTAGATTAAGAAAAGCTTGTATGGACTCAAATAGGCATCATGACAGTGACATAGAAAGTTTGATTCGTTCATGATAGACTATAGGGATAATGAAATCACTTTTCATTATTGTGTACTTATAAAGAGATTCTCTAATGAAGACTTCATTATTCTTTTGCATTATATAGATGACATATTGTTTATTGGCCATGATACTAGAAAGATTCAAAGCTTGAAAAGAGAGTTGAGTGAGTCCTTTGCCATGAACGATTTTGGGCCAACTAACTAAATCCTTGGCATGAGAATTACTCGTGACAAAAAGAAAAGAAATCTTAGATTATCTCAAGAGAGATATACTAAAAAGATTTTAGCAAGATTCAATATGATCTAATCCAAATCAATTTGCTCTCTATTTGCAAGCCACTTCAAGTTAAATTTCAAGCAAGATAAAAAAAAGAAATGAAGAAGATTTCTTATATATATATAATTGGTAGTTTGATGTATGCTATAGTTTGTGTAAGGCTAGATATTGCTCATGCAATTAGCATTGTAAGTCGGTTTCTCTTTAGTCCTGGTAAGGAACACTGAACAACTATTAAATGGATCCTCAAGTGTCTCAAAGGTACTTCTAAAGTTTGTTTACGATTTTGGTATTGGCAAACCTATGTTGGATGGGTATATAGATGCAAACATAGCTAGTATATATATTCTAGAAAGTCTACATCAAGATACTTGATACCAATCTCATGAAAATCTAAGCTATAAAAGTGTATTACTATGTCCACTATAGAGGCCAAGTATATTGTAATTATAGAAGCTTGCAAAGAACTTTTGTGGATGAAAATTTTTCTCCAATAGTTGGACCTAGAACAAGAGAAATATAAACTTTATTGTGATAGTCAAAGTGCCATCCATCTTCAAAGAATGCAAAATTTCATTTGAGATCCAAGCATACTGATGTGAGATATCATTGGGTTCGAGATACTTTGAAGATGGAGTTGCTATCTCTTAAGAAATCTATACCAATGATAATGAGTCGGATATGATGGCTAAAACATTACTCATTAAAATATTTATTGCTTGTAAAAAGCAAGCGGGCTTGGTGGAACCTCTTACATAAGTTGGGAGGGCTAGAGAGATTTATTGGTGTAGTCCCTTCTCATGTGGGTCCCATGCCTTTTAAAATAAAATAAAAAATGAGTTTGGCCTCAATTGCTATTGTAGCAAAGAGATTGTGAGAAAGAAAGATAGAGAAGGTGAGAAAACAAAAAGTGGAAGAGCGAAAAAGGAAAGAAGAAAAGATTTTTGATACTACTTTATCAGATAATTGGATGACTAATGATGTCCCAATTTTAATAAAATTTCAGTATATTGTTCTCAACATCGAGAGCTATAAGTTAAACAATTTTGATTTTTAAAAAATCTTCTCCATTATTTATTTCAACCAATTCATATTTGGTGAGATCTATCCTCTATTTTTGTTTTTATTGAAATCCATCTTATTGGTGTTGAATATTTTTATTGTGAAGCCAAGATTCAATTTTGATGATATATTTGTGTATCCTTTAGTTGATCTAGAGAAGGCCTATAATAATTTCATTATTTTAAATAGTAGAAGCTTCACATCAAAAGAATTTTCACATTAAAAATTATGGTGCCTTTTATTTATTGGTTACTTGATTATTTTTATTTATTAATTATCTAAGAAGATTATGGAAATTATTGTTTCTTGGTGAATTATAATGATATCTCATTTAATTGCACAAAAAGAGAAAAAAGGTATTGGTATTATTATTTTGGGATTGCAATCTTTTCCCAGCACCTTCTTCATCTACCCCATGTGGTTGATTCTCTTTCTATATTTCATATTTTTCCTTTCTTCTTCTTCCTTTCCATTTTCCTTTTTATTTCTTTCTTTTAGTTTCTTCTTCCTCCTTTCATTTTCTCCTTCATTTCATTTTTTTGTTCTTCATTTTCATTCACTCTTGTTTGCTTTGACATTTCTTTCTTTGCAACCTTATCTCTCTATAGTTCTTTAATAGAAAGAAACACAATATCAGTGATGCAAGCCATTGAATCAAGAGAGATTATATGGTCATAGCAATCCAAGAGGTTTGTATAAATATAAGAAGGAAGATTATGAAGCCCTAGGATCAGGAGTATGAACATGAACTTTAACATTCACTTTGGAAGATATAGTGGTTGGGCAATAGGTTTAGGCACCATCAACTATTGGGTCACTCACTTATAGATCTCACAGCACTCCAATCATTTTCTATTCGTCTGTCCAGATCTCGAAGTGGCTATAGTATGATCTAATAGTTGACACCATGATAGAAGGTGAATCTCTTTTGCATGAAAGATACAACCTAAATACTTGGACGATGGTGGAAACTCAACTCAATGATAGCTAAACTGGGCATTAATCTATAATGAAACTAATAATAATATTTTATAGTATAGAAAATAAACAAAAGGATAAAGTTATAGCATGCTTCTTCTCTTAAGGCAAATGAATCTTACTTGACATGATTTATCTTGAAAATTTATTATTCAAGCTTTTTTTTGATATTTTATATTATTACATTTGAATTTCTATTTGTAAGAAGAAATAAAGTTATGATAAAGAGTTCCAAAATACATCATCTCAATGTAGCATTAGGAACTTTTGTAAGTAAGAACCCCAATAAAGTTGTGGGAAATAATGGACTTGAGGCTTAATTTTGGGAGATATATGTTGAGGTGGTAAAAGTGGATAATAAACCTTTGACATGGCTTGATGGAGAAGAATTGGAGATATTGTTGGAGCAAACATTGCATGGCCTTCAATTTTGAATAACTTATTGACATAATATACTTTATAAATTATTTATTATTTCTATACAAATTTATATATCATGATCTAAGTACTTCATTTTTTTTTGTAGATGGTGCCTGCTTAGGCATCGGATGAATTGCTTTCGAATTTAGTATTTTGTTTCCATATTTATGTACATAATTTTTGATAAATAATAAGAAGTATTTGGGTTATCTATATTATGGAATGTTTTGTAGAACCTGATGTGGTGCTTCCAAGCCTCAAGAGAATAAGGAGGCTAGTAAGAAAAGGAAGCCAGAAAGATGACAATAACAGTAGCTTAGTTGACTCACTCTTAGATTAGGTGGATTAAGTTGAAGGTGGGTCGATAAGTCTGAAAAAATAGTCAGGCAGAGAGCAGCATATCAGTTTCTCTGGCATGGCATGGTAACTGAGTCGACCCAATTTCTGGGTGGGTGGACTTAGTTACAGTGTGGGTCGGCTAGCTGTGGGTCAGATAGAAAGGTGTCCTTTTGGGAGTCTAGAGATAGCAGAAAACTTAGTCGACTCAGTCCAAGTGTGAGTCGACTAAGTGGCATACTGAGTCGACTCAATCTCAGTTGAGTCAACCCAGTTCGTGGGTTGAAGTTGCATGAAGTTTCTGTTTTGATTTAGGATTGGATTTGATCCTAGGGACTTAGGACCTTGGTTGGAGAGGTTCTAAGGAGGCTAACTTTGTGTTTGGACTAGGATTAAGTCCAAAGAGATATGTGCATATGAGACATGGGTGTATATGGGCTCAGAGAATTAATCATATCAGGTTAGCCATTTGGGAGTTTTCTTTGAGCATTGGGCTTGACCCATTTTGTATAGTATTTATACATTGTAATTAGGTCAAGATATATACACAGTGAATGAAATTTGCTCTTTCTCTCAAACCTTAGCTCTCTCTTCTCTCTTTCTCCTTCTCTTGCTCGCCCTAGGGCATCAACAATCTCTAGGTTCCTTGGGTTCAGCTTAATCTCTGATGTCCCCACACAATCAGGTTTTACATAATAGTTGGTATCAAAGCCAGGTTCATGGGAAAGGAATCAAGCCAGAAGGAATAAGATCTTTGAAGGTGAAAGTTTCTGTGATCCTCTGTTAAGGTACTTTTCAGATCTTTCTTGGGTTTGTGCTGTGTTAGTGGTGTGGATCCAACCATCGAAAGCAGTATCAAGGTTGATTTTGAAAAGTTTGACGGGAAGGAGAGTTTTTCAATATGGAAGGTGCAAGTAGAAGATCTTCTAGTTTAGAACGAATTGGATCTGACGCTGAAGGAGAGGTCAGATGGGATGTCGGATAAGGATTGGAAATCTCTAAAGAAACGGGCGTGTGCAGCCATTAGGGGTTGTTTGGCTGATGCAGCCCCATATTCGATATTGGAGGAGAAACCCAAGGGCTATGATCGAAATTGCACACCTTGTATATGGGGATGAATATATGCAATAAACTGATGTTGAAAAGGTGGCTCTATAGTCTTCGGATGCAGGAAGGCAGGGATATCGTCATTCACATTCGAGGTTCGACCAGATCATCAATGAGTTATAGAATGTTGGGTGAAGTTAGAAGAGGAGGACTAATCATTGTTGTTGCTGTGTTCATTGCCCCAGTCCTTTGATCCCTTGGTAATGACATTGCTTTATGGGAAGGAGACTTTGCATTATGAGGACATTGTCTCAGTACTTCAACCCAACGAGTAGAGGGAGAAGTTGACCAAGGAGAGTGTTCCTCAGGAAGGCTTGGCTGCAGGGGAGAGATCAAGTAGAGGACAGAATAGAAGCAAGTCTAGGAGATGATCAAAATCTCGAAAGGACAAGAAGGAAGTAAAATGCTTCAAGTGCCAAGAGTTTGGTTATTTCAAGAGGGACTGTCCACAGTGGAAGAAGAAATAGGGAGAAAGTAGCCGCTGCAACTTCTGATTCACTGAGTATGGTGGCTGATCATGAGGTGGAGGATGATCTCCTGATTGTCAGATGGTTATAGGAGTGGTGCAGAGTTATAGACTCTAGATTGAGCCCATTCTCATCATTATACTCCAAATAGATCTTGGTTTGCCACATACATCAAGACAGATGAGGGGAGTGTGATATTAGGGGATGATCACGCATGCAAGGTTGCTGGGATAGGTACCGTTCGGGTGCAGATATTTGATGGGATTGTGTGGACTCTCACTAATGTGAAGCATATCCCAGAATTGAAGAAGAATTTGGTATCACTTGGTTATTTGGAGAGGAATGGCTATAGTTTCAGCAGTCATGCCAGGAGTGGTGTGCTGAATATCTCCAAGGGGGCCATGGTGGTGATGAGGGAAGGAAGATTGGAGAATAACCTTTACAGGTTGGAGGGTTCTATTGTGATCAAAATTTTGATATAGCGGTTGTGG
Source organism: Elaeis oleifera (assembly GCA_000441515.1). Classification (NCBI taxonomy): domain Eukaryota; kingdom Viridiplantae; phylum Streptophyta; class Magnoliopsida; order Arecales; family Arecaceae; genus Elaeis; species Elaeis oleifera. The sequence goes on along the minus strand of KE505964.1, from coordinate 110,809 downwards.
CACAGGATCAGCAGGACTTGCATCAATTGTGGCACTACCGCCTGGGGCACTTGGGAGATTGAGGGATGCAGGAGCTGAGTAGGTATGGGCTGATTCCAGACACGGAGGGTGGAGTTTCAAAGGTCTATGAGCCGTGCCAGATGGGCAAGAAGAAAAGAGTTAGTTGCCATCAGTACAGCTAGGAGTACTGCCTTATTGAAGCTTATGCATAAAGATGTGTGGGGACCAGCATCTGTTCTGGCCAGGAATGGGGTGAGATACTTCTTGACACTGATTGATGACTTCTTGAGAAAGGTCTGGATTTATTTCTTAAGAGAAAAGTCAGATGTCTTTTTCAAATTTAAGGTGTAGAAGGCTGAGGTAGAGAAGAAGCAAGGATGCAGTATCAAGTGCTTAAGATCAAATAATGGTAGAGAGTTCACCACTAGGGAGTTCTAGGAGTTCTGTGAGGAGTATAGCGTTAAGAGATACTTCACATTGAAGAGAACTCCACAGCAGAATGGGGTGGCTGAAGAATGAACAGGACTCTCCTAGAGAAGGCGAGATGGATGAGGCTATAGGCAGGACTTTTCAAGGCTTTTGGGTAGATACAGTTGATGCAGCATACTACCTGGTGAATCGATCATCTCATACTAGATTGGGTGTTTGGGTGCATGGCTTATGTGCACATTACTGTTGGTGAGTGGAGCAAGTTGGATGCCAGATCAAGGAAGATGGTATTCCTGAGCTATCCACGAGGTGTGAAGGGATACAGGCTATGGGATCCCTTAGAGAAGAAGGCCGTCATCAGTATAGATGTGGTCTTTGATGAGAGTTCAGTTCTCCAAAGGTAAGGAGGCATGGAAGAATAGAAGGAGCAGCAGGAGGTCTAGTCGGACAGTGATGGACAGCTAACCTCCTATATTGTTTTGCCTTTTGCAGGAATATCTGGAGGACTTGACATTTCGGTGGAGCATTCACCCGAGGTGTCTCCATGGGTGGAGCGGGCAGTGACTAGAGGTAGAAGCCAAGAGAGTCAATAGGATTAGGTTGAACCTAGGATAGATGGTGGAATTGCATTAAACAGGCCCAGGAGGAATATACGTCCACCATAGTGGTATGGCTTTGAGGAGTCTGTTTCATATACCCTGGTGACTATAGATGGGGACCCATATACCTATGAGGAGGTAGTGGAGAGCCATGATAGTGATAGATGGATTCAGACGATGTCTGAGGAGATGCAATCACTGCACAAGAATCGAACTTGGCAGTTGGTGCAACTGCTAGAAGGAAAGAGACCCATTGGATGCCAGTGGGTCTTTCAGTGCAAGGAGGGGCCTTTAAAGTAGGAAGGTATCAGGTACAAGGAGAGATTGGTGGCTAAGAGATACTCTCAGAGAGAAAGCATTGATTTCAGCGAGGTCTTCTCTTTTGTCGTCAACATACGTCTATTCGGATACTATTGAGTATAGTTGCAACTCAAGATTTGAAGCTAGAGTAGATGGATGTCTAGACGGCATTCCTCCATGGAAAATTAGAGGAGAGCATATATATGGAGCAACCATAGGGGTTCATAGAGCCAAGGTCAAAGGAGAAAGTATTTTGCTGCAGAAGTCATTGTATGGATTGAAGCAATCGCTAAGGCAGCAGTTCAAGCATTTTGATTCATATGTGAGTAGCATTGAACTTTCCAAATATGAGTATAACCCATGTGTCTATATGAAGACTCTAGAGGAAGAGTCTAGATTGTATTTACTCCTATATGTGGATGCTATGTTGATAGCATGTAAGAGTAGAAGAGTTGTGCAGGAACTGAAAGAGGCCTTATCTTGGGAGTTTGAGATGAAGGATTTGAGACCTGCAAAGAAATTCTAGGCATAAAATCTTCAGGAATAGAACAAAAGGGCTACTACATCTATCTCAAGGTGGTTATATATAGAAGATCCTTAAAAGGTTGGGATGAAGGGAGCCAAGCTGGCAACACTTCCACTTGCTGGGCACTTCAGATTTTTGAAGGACATGTCACTATAGACAGAGGTGGAGGCTCAGCAGATGGAGAGAGTGCCTTATGCCTCAGGGGTAGAAAGCTTGATGTATGCAATGGTGTGTTATAGACCAAATCTTGCCTATGCAGTGAGTCAGATCAGCAGATTCATGGCACGATCTAGCAAGAAGCATTGGAGAGCACTGAAAGAGATTTTTAGATATTTGGTGGATACAGTTGGGGTTGGCATCTGTTTGGATAGTGAGGAGGTGATGAGGGAAGTTCCAACTTGGCCAAAGGAGCTCTGGGGCAGATTGAAAGGTATGTGGATGCAAATTTTGGAGGAGATATGGACATCAGGTGTTTGACTATTGGGTTATTTCAGTATGAATGGGGGTCCAATCTCATGGAGATCTTGCTTACAGCCTATTACAGTCTTATCCACCATCGAGGTTGAATACATCGGAGTTACAGAGGTGGTAAAAGAGGCACTATGGCTGAAGAGACTATTGTTGGAGATGGGCTTCGCACAGGAGACTGTTAAGATGCATTGTGATAGTCAGAGTACGTTGATGCTGGCATAGAATTTTATCTATCATGCCAGGATGAAGCATATAGATATCAGATACCACAGGGTTAGAGAGCTTGTGGAAGAGGGTGAAGTGGAGCTGGTGAAGGTGTACACTTCAAGAAATCCAGCTGATGCACTCATAAAGGTTCTTCCCAGGGATGACTTCTTCAAATGTGTGGGACTGATGGGATTACTGGACAGAGTGGAGCTTGCTGAGGCTATGAGGCACCAAGGTGAAGATTGTAGAACCTGGTGTGGTGATCTCAAGCCTCAGGAGAATAAGGAGGCTAGTAGGAGAAGGAAGTCAGAAAGATGACAACGGCAGTAGCTTAGTTGACTCACCCTTAGATTGGGTCGACTAAGCTAAAGGTGGGTCGACCCAGTCTCAAGGTGGGTCGACTAAGTCTAAGAGAACAGTGGGACAGAGAGCAGCATATCAGTTTCTTTGACGTAGTATGGTAACTGAGTTGATCCAATTTCTGGTGGGTTGACTCAATCCAGGTGAGTCGGCTCAGTTACAGTGTGGGTCGGCTAATTGTGTGGTCAGACAGAAAGATGCATTTTCAAAAGTTTGAAGGTAACTTAGTCGACTCAGTCTAGGTGTGAGTCGACTAAGTGGCACACTGAGTTGACTTTGTCTCAGCTGAGTCAATCCAGTTCGAGGGCTGAAGTTGCACGGGCTGAAGTTGCATGGGGTTTCTATTTGGTTTAGGATCGGATTTGATCCTAGGGTCTTAGGGCCTTGGCTGGAGAGGTTTTAAGAGGGCTAACCTTGTGTTTGGGCTAGGATTAAGTCCAAAGGGATGTGTACATGTGAGACATGGGTGTACGTGGGCCCGGAGAGTGCATCGCATCAGGTTAGCCATTTGGGAGTTTTCCTTGAGCATTGGGCTTGACCCATTTTGTATAGTATTTATACATTGTAATTAGATCAAGGTATATACACGGTGAATGAAATTTGCTCTTTCTCCCAAACCGTAGCTCTCTCTTCTCTCTTTTTCCTTCTCTGGCTCACCTAAGGGCATCAACGATCTCCAGGTTCCTTGGGTTCAGATTAATCTCTGGTGTCCCCACACAATTAGATTTTACGTAACATGTTTGGACTTTTTGTTATCTAGAAGTAACAAACCAAAAGGAAGGTGAATTGGGTGCACTAACTATCAATTTAAAACTATGCTTGTGAAGTTGAAGAAGAGAAATATGATAAGTGGCAAAAGCTAAAAACAAACAATTACACAATCCCAAATATAATATATTTATAGTGCTTTGGTGCTAAACTCAGCACCTATGTCTGCTCTTCAAGTCTCACTACTTGAAAATTTATTATAATCTTCTTGATTATAGCATGATTATTTTCACCAAAATTACAAACAATCCAATTGATTTTGCACAAGTTCACCGATCAACACTTTCCAACTAAGTCCCCTTGACTTAGTCAATTACAATCATCGAATTACAAGCTTGGACCACCTTGAATCCACAATTTTCTATCTTCAAGAAACTTGCTAAAAACTCAAGAATACAATGAGTAATAATTTAGAGTTCAAAAAAATGAGAAATCTTTATAGCCTAAGGAAGTCGATGCAGATGTCTGTTGAATGCAATAACTTCCTCCTTGAATGCTTGTGAGAAGATTGATTAAATACTTGAAAAAAATGTTCCAGCTATAGGTCACTCAATCAACGCTTTCAAGCTTTTTTCATTTCAACTGAGTGGTTGGAAGATGGACAAGAATGCTCTCTTAAGTGTTCTTTTCTTCTTTTCACTCTATTATTGCTTCTTTCCAAAATAAAAAGATCTATTTTTTTCGATTGAATTTGGTGCTTAAAAATATCCAAAATTGACTTGAAGAGCTAAGAACATCATTGGATAGTTCAAACTAGCCATTATACTCAATTTCTAGCTGTTAGAAGTTTTCTAAAAACTAGTTGTTATGTTGTCAAAAGTAAAGTAGTCAACTCTCAATCTTTAGGAGCTGACTCGACTTCTTCGAGAATTGACTCAGCTCTTTAGGGGTTGACTCATAATCCACAATATCTCTATATATTCTTTATCTTTTGATTGTGGTCAGTTTGGGGTCGATTGAGCTTTTACTAGGGTCGGCTCGAGTTCCAATAAGTCGGATCATAAAGTTTTGGAGTTGGCTTGAGTTGTGCTCAATTTTTACTACTCTTTGTCTGGCATCTTGAGACCATTCTAGAGTTAGTGCTTGTTCGAATGGGGTCGACTCGTCTAATGAAGTTGACTCATGAGCTTCTATGGTTGACTCTTGGACTATGAAATTTTCAATCTGAGTGGGTCAGAACTGGCTCAAGCATATCACAGTCAACTCATATCCTTTGTTCTTTATTGAGCATCCTAAACAACTCCTTGACTAGTTTTGAGAGGTTCTTCTTGATTGTCTGTGCGACCTATGAGCATCAAGAATTTTTTGTATAAACATACTCTCAAGTTTTCATTAATATCAAATGTGCTTAAGTATTTTGGCATCATTAAAATCAATCCTGAGGTCAACAATCTCCTCTTTTTGATGATGACAAAATCCTTAGAGTATCAAGAATTAAAAGTAATCATAAAGAGTAAATTTATTGTAAAGGTATATAATGCTCTCCCTGAATAGTTAAAGTGAGAACAAATTTTAAATTCACACATACTTAAATGTCAAAAAGGGAAACGCAAGATAGACTAGAAAGCTCCCTCTTTCTTATGCAATTTGACAATTATTCAGATTCAATTTCTTTATGCTTGAATCATATATTGTTTTTGAATTCAATCCCTAAATAATTCTAGTTCAGTCCTTTTTGCAGTCCACTTTCTTAGTTCATTTTAATTCTTCTAAATTCTTTCTAATTTTCTCCCCTTTTTCTTATTATCCAAAAGAAATATAAAAGAACATAGAGTTTCTGTATAAACTGAAACATATGCACTGCAATGTTGAAGAGCATTGAAGCATTCATGAAAAATATACATCCGTAAAATACAGATTGAAAGACACATTCATTGAAGAGTAAGACAGCTTCAGTGCATTAAAAGTCAACTTTACATAGATCACGACATAGGAACACAAAATAAAGTCAAAAGATCCTGTGAGGAACTAAACCTAAGAGCAGAAAGTGATGCTTAGAGAATATTTAAGTACAAGAAGTGTAGGTCTGGCATCGTAAAGGTAGGTAGGAAGAGTTCTAGTTACAGTCAGATGATTGATTGACAAAAACAATGGGAGGACTCAGGGATCTACGATGTCGAGTAGGGTGCCCGGTGGCAAATGTTCTAGAAGAGGAGGGTCTAGAAGCAGAAGGTCTGGAAGGAGAAGCCCTAGTTTGAAGAGGGGAATGATTGGAATTGCTTGCTCTTATGTCTGCCTGACAGCTCTGAGCTCATCTTCAATGTCTCTGCTCCTCTGTAGCATATGAGATATCAAAATATGGATGTTGGCGATCTCATGCCACAATTTAAATCATCCTGTACAAGGTTGTGAAGCGCAGGGTAAGTCCACCTGATGCTCTTGGGGTGCCTGAGATGTCGCTCTACTACTCTCCCCTGTTTGAAGGTACCAGCTATAATTAATTCAAAATTACTTGTTCAACCACTGATCATAGCTGACCCTCATCTAGTCTTAGGTACTCTAGGCATGGCATCTGAAACGAGGGTCCAGTCTGATGTTGCTTAAGTGCTGCCTCTGTGCTTCTGGCTATCTCAGGCTCCGTAGTTGGCTCGATGAGTATGGCAGGCTCTGATGGACCAACCTCATCCTCTCTTGCTCTGCTACCTGCTGCTCCCCTTAATGTCCAATGATCATTTACTTCCTATATCCCACATGGTGCAGTGAATGATTGTTGAAGGTGTCAGGATTGTGTAGGGTTTTGAATTCCTCTTTCTCAAGGTCAACCACTCTACTCATAGAATACTAGGGTGAGGAGCATACTACATGGTAAGGTAGCTTTAAAATGACAGGTGGCTTCAACCATTTGCCGAATCATAAGTTCTGGGAGATTGAGGGATGCTCTCTGATAATGTGAGACATGATGGTCAGATATCTTTTGGTCATCAAATCAAACTTTCCTATCATGGCACTACAACAAAATAACCTATAGCGAAAGAATTTTAGTAACGCTTGAAAAAAAATATAACCATAAATACTTTTACTAATAATTTTAAAATATCATAAAAGATATATAATATTGTAGCATTTTATCAAAAGTGTTATTAAAAGTTATTGTATAGTGATGCTATATTATAATTACTACGAAAATTATATTTCATTGTAATGATTTTAAAAATTATCATAGAAAATCTATAACATTGTGATGATTATTTATAGATATTACTAAAATTTGTAATGTTACGATGGTATCATGTAAGAATGATTTTTTCTAGTTAAATAGAATCTAATTGGCAATATTAATGATTCTATTATAGAATATTGATTATTTATCGATAAAATAATTTTACTATTTATACATCATTATATAACAAATAGTTTTGATTATTAATTATTTATTGATTATTTCAATGATAAATTAGTATCATTGCATGCTAATTTAGATTTTTTCTGATGATAATATTTGATTATTAAATATGTCTTTAAACTTTTAGAAAAGATATTACATATTTTAATAATTTTAAATTAATATGGTTTCAACTATATGAGTCAAGATAGTTATCTCGTAGATAATACTATGAACAAGGCATATTTCGATTGATAACTGGTTAGCATAGACCTCCTTAAGATCATCAAAGATTGCATAACCTAAAACATGAGGAGGAGCACTCTGCCGATGTTCTAACCAGTCAGCAGAACTACCATTAGCAAGCATTTGGAGAATGCAAGCTAATGAGTCTACTGTAAGGTTAGTGTGTACACCCTCAATTATTGAATCAACTCTCCTAGATTCAAAAATAGCATTTTAGTAGAATTCCTCAACAAGTACTGGTAAATTGGTTCGGCTAAGGAACATAAGGAACCCCAACCCTTCTTCCTTATCTTGTCTCCAATGGAAAAGCCCTCCTTTTCTAGAAAACCGAAGTCTATGTTTCAACCCAAAGTCACAACTCGGTTTGCAAAAGATACCTTTACAGTGACTAGTAAAGGAGAGGGTGAAGATGGCAGAGAATTTTCCTGGAGGATTTGACTGTGAAGCATTAGGTTTGGCTTTTCTTTTTGATTCTTCCATAACTACTGAGCTAACTGCTTCACAAGAGCCATTTGCAGGTGAATCCAACTAGCAAATCAAGGAAAAGACAATGGAATTTGGAAGTTTGTGGCAAAAGAGATTTGGAGTGGGATCCGCTTAAAGGCAATGGAACAAGAGAATGAAAGAGACTTCTTTGGTTTTATACAAAAGAGATTTTAAAAAGAATACCGTGCTCTAGGTCCCATTTCGTTAAAATAACTATGTTGAAACCCGATTCTGGAGTTGGCTCGTAAAATAAAAGAGTCGACTGACTCATGAAATAAGCGAGTCGACTCCGTTACAGAGGCTGACTAGAGATTTATTCGAGTCAATTCTTGTGGCATAGAAATTTTAGGAAGATTTAAAAAGTAGTTTTTCACTAAATAGGTCTGAGGAGTCAGTTCTTTAAGATCATGAATTGAGTCACCGCACCAGAATTTAGCAAAAATCATATTTGAATCAAGAGAAATTTAATTAAAATAGAGTCAAATGACACAAGAAACAAACTAAATTGAAATATTGATCACACTTATAAAGTTTTCTAGTATTAACTCAACTGACAGGATCATGAAGTCCAAGTTCTCTTCTAATTATACAAAACCTTTTTTCACACAATGATTTAGTAAAGATATCAGCAAGTTGTTTTTAATTGAAATAAATTTTAGCAAAATATTATTATTATGTATATGATCTCTAATAAATAATATCTAATTTCAATATATACTTCATTCTAAAGTACTGAATATGATTCCTAGTTAAATATATTGCACATATATTATTGCATCTTATAAGAATTTTATTACATTTTTCCTAAAATCTTCTAGTTGCTATTTGATCCAGGAGATTTGAGTGCAGAAAACTTTGAGCTGTAATATATTTAGCTTTTTCTCTAAATAGTACGATTGAATTTTTTTTTTGATAAACTAAGAGATCAAATTCACACCTAAAAATTAACAAGTTTCACTAGTACTATTTCAATCTAACTTGCATCTAGCAAAATCAATATTTAAATAGCCAATATGATCAATACAAGACTTCTTGGAAAACCACAATCCAACATTTTAGTTCCAGTTAAATATTTAAAAATTCTTTTAACAATAATTACATAAGATGTTTTAGAATTAGATTGATATAAAGCATGCAAGAAATACTAAACATGATATCTGGCCTACTGGTAATTACATAAACAATATCCTATCAACATATTTACTATTTTTATCTTAATCAAGTTTGGATGAAGAGCTCATATAGGTGCCAATTTCTTTGGCATTCTCCATTCCAAATTTTTCAATATTTCTCTTATATATTTACTTTGGTTGATGAAGATCCTCTTATTTATTTGCTTTATTTGAAGTCTGAGGAAGAAGATTAATTCACCCATCATGCTCCTCTCGAACTCTCCCTACATTAATTTAGCATACTCTTGATACAAAATCTTATTAGTACCATTGAAAATGATATCATCAACATAAATTTGAACAATTAAAAGATCATTCAATTTTTTTTTAATAAATAAGATAATATCAACATTTGCTCTTTTAAAATCATTTTCAATTAAAAACTTGTTTAGCCTTTCATACCATACATGAGGAGCTTACTTTAAACCATACAAAGATTTTTTTAATTTGAAAAGATGATTTAAAATTCATGATTTTCAAAATCAAGAGATTGTTCTATATAAATTTCCTTCGCAATGTATCTATTTAAAAATACACATTTAATATCCATTAAAAAAGTTTGAAATCTACAGAGTATGCAAAGGTTAATAGTGATTGGAGCAAAAATTTCATTAAAATAAATTCTTTCTTCTTGATTATATGTATGTGCAACTAATCTAGCTTTATTTCTAACAACATTATGTTGTTTATCCAATTTATTTTTGTGGACCCATTTTGCATGTTCCAATTACTGGTGGTCTCTAAGTCTTTTAACTAAGTCCCAAATATTATTCTTTTAAATTAATTAATTTTTTTTGTATAGCATTTATCCAACATGCATCCTTTTCAGCTTCAATTATGTTCTTAGGTTCAATTTGTGAGACAAATACAAAATGATCAATGCTTCTCTTATACATGCTTTAGTTCTAATAGCATGAGATGTATCACTAATAACTAATTCTCTTGGATGAGTATAAGCATATATACCCCCAATCTTTAGATAATTCATTTGTATCTTGTTAAGGAATATTTGCTTGTACTTGAGATTCATCATTCTCTTTTTTTGCTTTTTGTTATTGACCCCTTTCTTCAAGTTCTTGAGAAATGTATCTTCAAGAGTCTACTAGTAGAAAAATAACCAAAGAATATATTTTTATCAGATTTTACATCAAATTTTCTAAATTATCCTTACCATTATTCAACATAAAACAATCACAACCAAACCTTTAAACTATGCAATATATGGTTTCTTGCTTTCCAAAGCTTATAAAGAATTTTCTTTAAAACAGGTCTAACTAACGCATGATTAAGTATATAATATGTAGTATTAATTGCTTCCATCAAAATATTTGGAAGGTTATTTCATACTAATGCCATCTTTTCTAAAGTCCTATTCTTTCTTTCTACTATCCTATTTTATTGAGGTATCTTAGGGACTGAAAAATTATGTTCAATGCCATTTTCAAACAAAAAGGGTTGAAATATTGGTTTTCAAATTTAGTATGATAATAAATTTTAATTTTCAAAATACTTGATCCTTGTTCATTTATAAATTTTTTGAATAGCTTTGAAAATGCATCAAAAGCTTCATCTTTTTATACCTACAAGACATATTATATTTCATTAATTTAGGTATCCAATCTATCTTGAGTCCTTTAAGATTAGTAGGCTTGGATTTTTAAATAAAATATTCTAATCTTTTGTATATTGCATTCATGAACCTTATGTCCATCTTTATTACATTTAAAACAAGTAGTAAAGTGATTTTTAGAATTAGGTTTTATAAATATATTTTTTAAAACTTTTCTTTCTTTAAGAAATTGAAACCTAATCCAGCTTTGTCATATATAGCATTTTGACTTTCCAAAAGAATTTGTAATTTTTTGAAACTTAGAATAAATTTGTCAACAATAAGCTTAAGTTTTCAACTATTTTCTTAAGAGATTCATTTTCTTCAATCAAGCACCTCTTTTCTTTGAGAAAACTTTCTTACTCTTTTTGAAAGATATGTTTCTCATCAACCAAGATTTGATTTAGCTTTTAACCTTCTTATTTAATATATATCTTTTCAAATCATTAATAAGTTCATTGTCATGCCTCCAACCCTAAATTAATAAATAAATAAAAATAGTGAATAGCCGCAGCATACCTTTGGAGAACTATCCCTCTAAACACGTAAGGCATCCAACCTGGCAAACACCTTATTATAATAAAGATAATATATTCTTAGAATAGATGGTGGTATTATCAAAATAATTAATTATCACATTTAAAATTTTCAAACTGTAACCTTTATAGCATTCCACATCAGTTTTATACAAAATATTATTATTTCTTATGACCCAGGGAACTACCCAGCTTTTAAGACCGGCCTCACATCTATGTATAAACCCCAAAATGCTAATGACTGATCCCAAAATTAGGTCCCTAAATCTGAAAACAATAAATGAAGATAGATGAGCTTCACGGCATAGTAAGTAATAGATACATTTATAAAATAGATTTAAATCATGTTAACATGCAACTCAAGTGCATCATACAATATATAATATCAATTTGATCAGTATGAAGACCATGCAATTAATGATATTCAAACATAGTCACATGCAAACCATCTATAACATAGAAATAATAGATAATGTAATAGTCCATTATATACTCAATTTCATAATATCATAATTAAACATGGGTACCCAATTCTTTTACCTCTATAGCTCTTACTACAGCACTATAATTGCCCCCATGGTAGGGATCTTAAGTCCATGCTTTCCCCATGGTGGGGATCTCAAGTCCATACTTCTCCCATGGTGGGATCCACACATTCCTCTATGGTGGGGATCTCAAGTCCATGCTTTCTCTCATGGTGGGGATATCAAGTCTGAACATCAATATAGTAGGACAGTAGGACTGAGAGTCAAGAGATACATATATCAATATATATATGTATATATAATTCATATATTTCTCTTATTTATTACACAGTTTCGATATAACTTGATACAACTTTGATATAACTTCGATATAGCTCTGATGCAACTATAATATATATATTCTAACAAATAATAATCAAGATTTATTAAGCTTGATCCGATCATAGCATGTATCATTATTCATGTCAACTTATAAAATTTAAATCATTAATAAATTATTCATAATTATAGAAATTCTATACAAAATTTTATGCATGATTAAATATAAATACAATTAATGCCATTTGTATCATGTCAAAGAGATGATATAAATTTTTATATAATTTTAATTATTTATAAAAAATAAATGTTACTTACTTCGACATGTCAATAATCAAATAGTTTGATCACCTTGCTGGGATTTCTTGGAACCTGATAATCCACAATCACTACTATATCAAAAGCGACATCAAAATTTTAAACTAATTCTTAAAGATTTTTTTAATATTCTTAAGTCTCCAAATTTTTAGAATTCTACTATCTTGGGGAAGAAGAAAGAAAGAGAAGAAAGGGTGAAACAACCTCTTCTTTTCCTTTCCTTCCCAAGAGCCCTAATCCGATAATTATTTATCCTAGTAAAATTCATCCAAAATTTTTAATTCTCCCTAAGTTGATTTATGAGGAAATTATGAGAATTTTTCTAATTATCTACTATTAATTAATTAATTTATTTATTTTATTAAAATTGAGTTAATTATATAATTTAGATTAATAGATATGCATATAAGCCCAATATTGTTAGTCATCCTCGTGTTTAGGCTATGCGGGCCTTTTGTTGGATGGTGTGGTTGGGCCGACATAGTGTAGGCCTAAATTTAACTTAAGCCCATGATAGGAGGGTCTATTAGGGTTTGTTTTAGATGGCTAGGTCTTTTCTTCGTTTTTATAAATATGATGAGATTAGTTCTCAAGCTTGACCCATCGAATAGCCATCTGTCAAGAGGAAATTGGAGAGAAGGACTTAGCTCTTGGTGTTCATTAGAGCATCTGTGATTGATCAACAATTGAAAATCTATGGTGAATACATGTATGCATCCTAAATTTTGGTTTATGAATTTCTTACATATTGAGATCTGTTCTTGAATTAAGATTTTGTGTTCTAACCTTCTGTACGAGATCTATGAGAAAATTTCAATAATTGGTATCAGAGTATAGATTTTGTAGATGATTAGAATCAAATAAAAATTGATTTATTTGTTACAATCAATCAATCAACCAAAAAATAAAGGGAGAAGAAGAGGATGGGTCTCCCTTTGACCATCCCTTCTCTTCTTCTTCTCCTCACCGGCATTGGGAGATCGGGCAACCACCAGAACTAGTGACGGTGAGTCCCACCGAGTTCCCATCCGGATCCAAGGATCCAAATAAATAAATAAATAAAGGGGCAAAAGAAAGAAAGAGGGCCGACGGTTCTTCCCATCGTGCTTCCTTCCTTTCCACGGCCGCCTCCTTTTCCCATGCATGGTCGTCCGGCACGACACTGCCAGCGATGACCGACGTCGTTTGATCCATTTCCCTCGATCTTTCCCTTCCTCCCATCATTAAAAAAAAGGAAGGCACCGTCTGCTCCTCCACGCCGTGCCCTCCTCCCTTTATTTTAAGGGCGGCGTGTTCTAAGGGCGGTGGAGAGGAACCGGCGGCTAATGGAGAAGGCTAGAGAATGGATGGCGGTCGGCCTCCCATCAACAATCGAACCAAGTAAGATGGGGAGCACTGGTTCTGGCATCCCTTTGCCACTGCTTGATGGGGTTCTTTGGCTGCTGGCCTCCATGCCCATCGGTGGCAGGTGGCGGATCAGGACCGACAGCCGATCGAGATGATCGAAAAGATGAGGGTGGTCGGTCTCCTGCCGGCCACTGGATTGGGATTTGAAGAAAAGGCACTGGTTCTTGGCACCCTCTTCCACGGTGAGGATGAAACCCTCTAATGGGTTTGGGTTTTGGGTTCGACCCGAAATCAAAACTCGATTTGCTTTATTTAGTTTATAGCATTTTTCCATTTTAGTCCTTGTTGAATACTAAATTTAATTTCAGTCCAACAAAAAATTACATTTTAGTCCTTATGATGTAATTTATTGTATAAAATTCTTGTGTTATAATTTAGCCCTATTGAAGTTTATTATTTCATAATAGTCCTTCAAAACTTCTATTTAGTCCTTGAAAATGGTTTATGTGTGATGATAGTCCTTAGAAAATTAATTTTTGATTCTTTTATAATTATATGATATAATATACTATTTCTGAAAATATTTTTTGAGACATAATAGCTTAAAAAATTATTTTGGCATGTGATAGACTCTTTAGTAGTATGTACTTTTTCTAGTTATGTATATATTTTATATACTTTCAGTTTTCTTTTAGAAAGTTAAATAGGTTAAAACCTAATTATTTATTTGAGCTATATAAATCTATTATTGTGGCTTTGGAATGTGATATTATGCTGTAACATGATCAATGAGGTGCATGCTGTTAAGTATCCCATTTTGGACTTGATCATTTGTAAGCATACATGTGGTTAAAGTATGCCAATTTGTATTTATTTGGATATTTATTTTTTATATGGATAATTTATGGGTTGGCATGAATATTTAGTTTATTTATGTCAGCCCACATTATGAGAGGGATATTTTCTGATTATGGCATACAATCACCTTCCAAAGGGGGTTATTGTGTATTTTAACTAAAAATTGCATGGAGCACTATGTTGCAAGGGTGCTTTAATTTTGGGAGTCTGTCTGTCCAAAGGAGATAGGTTTCTAAATATTAGGATATTTCTTCTTGTGGCTTCATATTAAGAGCACTTATGCATATTGTATATTCTGCCCCAAGGAGAATTTATGGTATTATGTTTGGGCTCTTGTTTATAGCTTATGTTGTTTATGTATATGCCTATTGACTAATGTTTTGTATTCCTGCTATTTGATTGTATGGTCTCATTTGGTATGAATTATAACAATATTGTCGTTGCGGTCTTGACTGGATCAAATTATAAGAGGTGGAAACAAGACATGAAATTTGCTCTAGGGATTGCTGACATTGATCTGGCATTGCGTGAGAATAAATCTGATGATCTCAATGATCAAAATACATCTAAATAAAAGATTATTTATCAAATAGAAAAAGTCTAATAGGTTTAGCTTGATTGCTATTAAGAGGTCTATTTGTGAGCATCTTCTAAGTGGTCTATTAGAGACCAATAATGCTAAAGAACTATTTGATGCTATAAGATAGAGATACTTTATATCTGAAAATATTGAGTCTGGATGCCTAATGAAAGAATTGACAACCATGAGATTTGACAATATTGGAGATGTCAGAGAATATATTCTGAAAATGATTCATCTCCAAACTAAGCTTAAGAGTCTCAAAATTGAACTACCTGATTTTTTTTTATGCCTCATGCTTTGAATTCTTACCTACTAAATTCTTCTAGATCAAAACTGCCTATAATACTTTAAATAAAATCTAGAGTGTTAATAACTTGATGACCAAATATTTTGTTGAGGAAGAAAAGCTTAAGAAAAAAAAAGTGAGAGTGCCCTTTTTTCCTTCCAATCCAAACCCCATTCTAGTAAAGGTTCTGTGAATAAGAAAAGTCATAAACCTGTTGCTCCTAAATAGTCTCAGGGTGTTAAAGGATATGGTAACAACCCTAGTCAAAATCGTTCGATAGGAGGCCCCAAAGCTGCCATTAGAAAAATGTCAGATATTTTTATTATAAGAAGAAAGGCCATATAAGGATTCAGTGCCATAAGTTTAAGTCTTAGTTAGAAAAAAAATAGGGAGCTAAGCCCCAAGCTGTTGCTTGTTATGAGTCAAACATAGTCAATGTCCCTATTCATTCCTGGTGGATTGATAGTGATGCCATAACTCATATTGTCATTCTTTGGAGAGGTTCAAAAGCAAGTGAAAATCAAGTCTGAAAGAGGTCAAACTGAAGGTAGGAAATGACTTGAAGTAGAATATATAGTTGTCAAATTGTCTTTAGAGTCTGATTTTGAGATTTTCTTGGAGAACACCTTTTATATACCTTTTCTTTAGATAGGCTTGGGTTTGGTTTTGATTTTGTTATGGAAAAGTTAATTTGATGTTTAACTCTCTAATTGTTGGTTATGGTATTTTGAATGATGGATTATATAAATTATATTTAGCTTATGACAATCCCCATGCTTCTTTAAATGTTGAGAATATAGTTACAAAGTATTCTAGGATCAAAGATAGATCCTCTATGTTGTGGCACAAGTACTTAGGATACATATCCAAGGAAGAATTGATAGATTGATTAAGGATGACATCCTACCATCTTAGATTTTGAGGACATGGAGCCTTGCATTGATTGTATCAGAGATAAATTGACTAAGACTAAAAAGAAAGAGGAGATTTGCAGTTCAGGCCTTTTAGAATAATTCACACTAACATTAGTGGACCTTATTCCTCTACAATTTATGATAATAAATATTTCATCACATTTATTGATGATTTTTTCGATATGGTTATCTTTATTAATTAAAAAAAATTAGATACTCTTGAAAAATTTAAAATCTTCAAGATAAAAGTTGAAAAATAGTTAGAAAAGATCATCAATATCATGAGATCTAACTATGAAGGTCAGTATTATGGCAAACATAATGTGGCAGTATAGCATATGGGTCTATTTGCCAAATATTTATAAGATTGTGGGATTATTGCCCAATATATCATGCCTCCCTGAGTAGAATGATATAGCTGAGAGGCATAATCATATCCTTAAGAATATGATGGGGATCATGACGAGTAGGTCTAACGTGTCAGAATATTTGTGGGGTGAGGTTCTTCAACTATTTTATATATCCTTAACAGAGTTTCTAGTAAGTCTGTACCTAAAACACTTTTCAAATTTTGGACTGATAGAAAATTAAGCTTAAACTATTTTCAGATTTGAGGTTGTCTTGCAGAAGTAAGAATATATAACTCGATAGAGAAAAAGATAGATCTTAGAATAAATCATTGTTATTTTATTGGATATCAAAAATATCCTAAAGGATACAGATTCTACAATCCTGAGAGAGGTAACAGAATTGTAGACTTACTAACTGCTAAATTTTTAGAATTTGATGTGGCTGATGTTCAATTTTCTCAGACTATTGATATTAACAATAGTCACATTGAGACTATGTCCATTCATATGTCCATATCATATGAGAATGTAGTTCCTACATCTATTAATAGAATGGATATTTAGGCTTGTGATCCTCCTGCTCATGTTGAGAATCTTCAACCAGTTTAACCTGTTGAGGAGGTGTCATTAAAGAGATCTGCCAGATAGAGGAGGCATGCCATTTCTGATAATTTCCTTATCTACCTTGGGGAAAGTGATTATAACAATGGGCATGTGGTTGATTTAGTAACATATCATAATGCTATGAGCTGTACCCAGCCTGATTTATGGATAGGTGCTATGAAGGAGAAAATATAATTTATGGCTAATAATAAAGTATGAGAATTTGTTGAGCCTCCTTAGAATTGTAAACCTGTTGGGTGTAAGTGGGTGTATAAGACTAAGAAAGATTCTAAGAGAAGAATTGAGCATTTCAAGGCTAGGTTAGTCACTAAAGGCTTTACTCAGAGAGAAAAAATTGACTATACTGAAACTTTTCCTCTAGTATCCTCAAAAGATTCCTTCAGATCATTATGTCTTTAGTGGCTTATTATGACTTAGTGCTTCATCAAATGGATATTAAAACTACTTTCCTAAATGGTAATCTTAGTAAGGAAGTATATATAAAACAACCTGAGGATTTTCAAAAAAGTGGGAGAGAGCATTTAGTTTGCAAATTGAAGAAGTCCATCTATGGCTGGAAATAAGCATCTCGACAATGGTACTTGAAATTTTATGAGGTGATAACTTCTCTTGACTTTGAGAAAAATAAGGTTGATCAGTGCATCTATTCAAAATTAGTGGGAGCAAGTTTATCCTTTTATTTTATATATTGATAACATTTTGTTTGTCAGTAGTGATTTGGTTTGCTTAATGAGACTAAACAAATGCTATTTAAAACTTTAGTATGAAAGATCTTGGGGAGGGCACCTTTGTCCTAGATATTGAAATTCATAAGTATAAATCACATCATTTGTTAGGTTTGTCACAAAGGGCATACATTAATAGAGTTCTTGAGAGATTTAATATGCAGAATTACAAACCATATGATACCCCTATTGCCAAGGGTGATAAATTCAATAAAGATCAATACCTCAGGAATGAGCTTGAGAAAGATCAGATGAAGAATGCACCTTATGCTAGTCACTACAAGAAAAAAGGTTTTCCACGACGTTTAAAAATATCATCAAAAGTTCTCCAAAATGTCGTTGAAGTCTTTTCACGACGTTTGGCATAACATCATTAAGATCGTCGCGCTAGCCGCATCACTAATGGCCAATCGTGATGTTCATTATAAAACATCGCAGAAAGAACGTCAAAGTATGACGTATGCCTAAACGTCGCAAAACATAGTTTGATTGAGCGACGTTTCACCAACGTCGTGGAATAAAAATCTTTCATGATATTTTTCAAACATCACAAAATGTTGGTTGATTGAGCGACATTGCACTAACATCATGGAACAAATGTTTTCTAACATCTGACAAACGTTGCGGAACATGACTTATTGTGCGATGTTTTACCAATATCATGAAATGAATGAGGATCTTTGGTGATGTTTCTCAAACATCGCGGAATGATTTTACTAACGTTGCAAAACAAGGATGTTTTGCGACAAAGATGTTTTGCGATGGCCAAATTTTGTTCATTGATAGTTCAATTATAATCTGTATAAAATATTATATTTCATAGTATATATTTAAATACCCAATAAATCATCTATTTCAGTCAACAAATCATTCAACAACTAAAGTATGAACTCACATGCAATTCATAATTAAGATGAATCCATACACAAAGTTTATAATCCAAAAAGTAATTATCCAAGCATCAAAAGAGATGGTATTTCTAACTAAAAGCATCAAGAGACCATGTCTCTACCAAAAGCAAACAATTCACCTCTAACCAAAAGCAAACAACTCATTATCCAACTGTCTATAACAAAACAAATAAGTTCATAAGTCGACAATCTAAAGCACAAAAGGCCCCTCTGCCATGCATGTCCTCAAAATCATATCTTCACAAGTTCTTGAATCATGAGATCCCTGTCAAAAAAAAATATAATCAATTAATTACCTATATATTACAGTAATAAATATATATATTATT
>KE505964.1:57368-71281 GCA_000441515.1 Elaeis oleifera | reverse complement strand
AGGACTATCCTGGCCAAGATTTTGCTAATTAAAATACGACTGTACACAGCTCCTAAACTGGAATGGTCAATTCCATCTTGACCATGCATCGACAAGTCAAGTACTTGACTACACCCAGCAGCCTTCCGTCACTGAATTAGAAATTCAGATAGTCCAGTGCCTAAGTGCAGTGAGTTGCTTGCAAGTCACCGTGGCGGTCTCAGGTCGGAGGGACATTTATATCCATATCCCATCGGAGCAAATCTTGACAGCAGAAATAGTTCCGGAGTCGGTCACGTTCAGTGCAGGTGTACCATTACATCTCACCTGTATTCCATACCAGTGTCTCCACACTCTTTGGTTATGAGGACAACCAACCATATGGCACACAACGATCTATGCTCGATAAACGTTGTCGTCCTTGGTAACAACGTATCATTTGATCGCGAACAGATTTAAGGACTAAGCGACAAATCCTCCTTTGTCGAGTCTAAATAGTCCAAAAGACTTCACCATAACACAGGAGTTCATTAGAAGATGAAATATTTGTGATGAAAAAATACCAAATAACTTTATTATTATAATTCATGTACTAATACAAAAGGAGCACAACCGTCAACAGGCTGACGATTGACTTTGGGACACTATTCCCAACACTTATAACCTAACCTTGGGCATTCTTCATACTTCTTACAACTGTGATGTCAGACAAAATCAATTCAGTATACTAACTTAGATCATCTTGATCATCCTAGCAATTGTATTACTATAGTCTCTCTCTCTCTCTTAAAATTCATAATTTCTAATTCTAGCAACTTTCTTCTAATATCAAATTTCATTGAACTCACTGACCCTATTATTCCTCTCCCTCTCTTTTCGTCACCCAATATGCTTATATCTAAGGATACCTTTAAATTAATTATTTGTATCAACAATTATTTTTTTGCACACCAACACTTGTTATTTTACCTTCATCAAAATCCAATCAACTAGATGATACCCAAGAAACCCATAAAAATTATCTCCATCATTTGTAACTCTATGTACAATGAGGATACTTGCTCAAGTATCAAGTTGTTAGATTCATGAATGCCATAATTCCTAATAACTTTAATCCTTCCACGGGAATCATTTTATAATAATCTCATTATGCACAATCATTAATGGATTTGGTCATAGTGTTTTTCTTTAACCTTTGCATTTGCTCCACATATTGAAATTAGACTTCAAATTCAAAATATATCATTACAAACTCTAAACTTAGTTTTGATGGTCTCCTTTCAAAAGTTATACTTATGAACTTTGGCATAATCTTCTACTTAATATGCTTGCAATATTTACTAGATTCTCTTCTTTTCTTTTTATACCATTGCTTTAATTAGTATACAGTCAGTTCCTTCCAAAATGGTAACTTGGTTCTTAATTAATATATATCTCAATCATGATTCAATGATTAAAATTTTAAATTTTTAAATCCATAATAAAATTAGACCTAATTTAATTTTAAATCTTGTCACCAAATATGCTAATATTCAGAAGATCTTCAATTCTATTACTTGTATCAATAGCTGTTGATCAAAATATTAGACACATATTATTCTACTTGCATGCCATTGGAGGAATTCTTATCAAAAAATGGTTTCAATCTTTTGTAACTACTTGCATCTTTATATTATTTTGTGTGCAAAGAATTATGTGAGATAGTAGAATTTGATCAAATCTTAGTGTGTTATTTTTAATTCAGATCTATTTTACCAAAATAACCCCTCATAAGTCTTAAATTCTTCCAATTCCATTGAGAATATCTACTCAACTATCAATTTCTTAAATTCATAGATACTACCTTGAATCTTTTCCAAAAATATATTTAAATATTTAACTAATTATAAAAGTTTTCAATAATGTAATCCTAATAAATCACTACTAAGTCCTCTAGTATAAGATAGAATTCAAAAAAACTTAGATCAGTTATTTAGATATCAATTATAACTTCAACTTATTCTATGCAATAATAATTATATCTTTCTTTAATTCATCTTCTTTTCCATATCAATTTTCTCCTGATGATGATTCAGTATCTGGAGAGAGTCTCTGCCTAAGTCTTATTACTTGATGCTGCAATGCACAACATTCATCAATATGCTTTTGATTCGTATCTCTTAATATGTCATCATCCCATCTCAATTGTTGAAGTTCTACTCTTATAACTTCACAACTAGCACTTGCTAGCTCAATGATAGTTATTTTTTAAATACTTTCTATCTAAATAATTGACATCCCACACTATAAAGTGAATTCGGTGTTTCAAAGTATTAAAGGCATAAATCGCTACTTGCTCTTTAGACTTTACTTGTTCCACCCCTAAGGGGCCATTTGTTCTGATAATTTCATAGGATTGATCCCCTCTAATAACAATTACATCAACAAAAGACCTAACATATTGCCCTTAATTCATATCTGCTCTATATATTGGATCTGATAGTCCCAATTTTCTTGTCACCTCTATTAAAATGATCTTTAGGGATATATCAACTACCTCCATTATCTACAATTAACATTCCATATAACAAACAATAACACTATTCACACATTTCATTTATCAAAAAAACTATCAACAATATAAATATAAACTCCGACTTATAATTATTAAGCAAAATGCTAATAATTTATAATCATTAAAATTGCTTAAATGATGATTAATCAATCACCTCTAGTATGATGATGAACTATAACCATAAGGGACTTCTAATACTATTATTATTATTACTAGCAACATTCATAATACTATTGATACTTCTTCAATTTATTACTAAACATGATTAAGAATTTATTTCAAAATTTCATATAGATCAAAATATAAAATCAATAATGATGCCTAGAATAATAAGGACAAATTTTTACATCTTATCATTTGATAACTACCCCACTTACACTCAGCTTATACTGTGATTCTAATACATTCCCTATAACTAATCTTATACTTTAATACTACTTTAATTGTCATGCCCTGACCCCAAATTTAAATAAATAAAATCGAGAACGTGAAGAGCCCTTAGGACCTTGTAATCCACAATCACAACTATATCAAAAGCCACATCAAAATCTTAAACTAATTCCTAAAGATTGTTTCAACATTCTCAAGTCTCCAAATTCTTAGAATTCCACTATCTTAGGGAAGAAGAAAGAAAGAGAAAAGAGGTTGAAACAACCTCTTCTTCTTCGTTTCCTTCCTATCAGCCTTAATCTGTTAATTATTTACCCTAGCAAAATATATCCAAAAATTTTTATTTGCCCTTGAGTTGACTCATGAATTAGCAATCCCTAATTAAAATTCAGCTTGAATTGCCCAGCCACTAGGGAACTAAAATTCATGGATTAAACTAGGGCAAAGTAAATCCATTCCCAAACACTTAACCTCTACCTTCCCAAATCATTCCTCTTCTCTTAAGATTATTTTCTCATTAACATTCTTACTTTTCTTGTTATTCTTTCCTTAATATTCCTTTCCTCTCAAAATTCTTCTCTACCCAACATTTTAAGCTTACTACCTTTACCTCTCCTACCACCCCACCATTCAACAATTTACTTCCTAATTGAAATTAGGTAAGTACAAAGAGGGTTAAGGGCTTACCTCCTCTATTGAAGAAGTAAATCATGGCAATAGCCACACCCAAAGCAAAGAAAGAAGAAGAGGAGAAGGAAGAAAAGAAAAGAAGAAAGAAAAGAAGAGAGAGAGAGAGGAAGAGAGAGGCTATGGTGGGGAAGCATGGGGAAGAGGGGAGAACACAGGAGAGATAGAGATCGCATGAGAGAGCATGAAGAGAGATAGCATGGAGAGAGAGCATGATACAGAGAGAGCGTGGAGAGAGAGAACATGAAAAGGGAATGAAGGGATGGGAGCTAGGTTCAGTCTAGAACAGCTAAAATAGAGAATTTTTTTCTCTCAATTTGGGTCACACATATATAGATCCCCACAAATGGCGATAAGTCCAACACATACAGCCCCCCATGTAGCACTCATGACTTGGGCCCAAGTCCAACATAAATGGCCTTGGGTCTGGGTCTTACATTCATAAAGGCATCTTACAATTTTTCAAATATAAATTTAGGAGAATTTTTAGAATATATCTTGTTTTCACGGGCAACAAATATAGGTTGGTAAGTTCTTTTTTTCTGCTTCAAAGCTTGAATTATTACGGTCACTCTATGTTGCCATCATAGATTTTTTTTTATGCTTTTTGAGCTTTTCTTAAGTATAGGATAATCGGCTTTGAAATGTTCGAGTTTTTTACATTCATAGCATAGAACGAATTGCTCTTTCTCTCTTTGCTTGCTTCTCCTTTGGTCTAGCCTTTCTTCTTGAATCCATATCTTTTGCTTCTCATAAATCTTCTAAACTTTCTAGTTATCAATGTTAATTCATTTTCATTGTCAATTTCCTCTGACTCATTACTTTCATCCTCATCATTGGCCACTAATTTTAAAGCTATTGTCTTTCTTTTCTTGGCCTTTCAATATTTTGGCGCATGCTCAACTTATGATTCATGAGTAAGCCTATGAGTTCTTCTAAGAAAATCTTGTTTAGATCTTTTGCTTTTGTATTGCCATCACTTTGACCTTCCAATTGTTTGGTAAAGACTTGAGAATTTTACACACGAGATCATTATGACTATAATCCTTGCCATGCCATTAATAATATCAATGAATCTTGTAAACACTGATAGTTTTTAGGTTTCATTTTAAGTAGCTTATATTTATGTACAAGTATGTTGATTTTTGATTCTTTAACTTGACTAGTATCCTTATGGATAGCTTGAAGTCTATCCTATATCTTTTTAGCAAAAATACAAATAAAATATGATTAAATTTATTAGCATAAGCACAATACAAAATATTCGTGGTCTTGGCATTGAGCTGGGCCATTCTTTTATCTAAATCATTCAAATTCTTTTCCAACTTGGGGGAAGACACACCATCAATCAAAATTATGGGTGTATGTAGTATATTGATTATAACACTCTATATAGCATAATCTAATGCTTGAATAAAGATTTTATACAAATTTTTAATATGTGTAATTTATGCTATTAAAGGAGGTGGTCTACTGGTTGATTGACCTTCATTAAGTGAAGAATCAACCGAGGTTGCCATGATCGTTAACTCTTAATTATAAAATCAAATGGGCTAAATACCTTACTTTGATACCACTTATTATCCACAAGTAGAAATCCAAGAAGGGGGGATAAATTAGATTTTTCAAAAATTTTGCAATTAAAAATAAGGATGTATGCTAACTATCATTTAAAAGTGTGCTTGTGAAGTGCAAGAATAAAAATATGATAAGTGGTGAAAGCTACAAGCAAGCAATCATACACTCATAAAATAATAAATTTATAGTAGTTTGATGCTAAAATCAATATCTATATTCACTTTTCAAGTCTTACTACTTAAAAATCTTACTATTATCCTCTTGATTATAGTATGCTTATTTTCATCAGGATCACAAACAACCTAGTTGGTTACTAAGCCCTCTTGACTTGGTCAATTACAATCGTTTAATTATAGGCTTGGATCAGCTTGCATCCCTAAGTTTTATACCTAAGAAACTTATTAAAAACTTGAGAATATAATGAGTAACAATTTAGAGTTTAAGAAATGAAAACTCTTTATAGCCTAAGAAAGTTTATGTAGATATCTCTTGAATGCAATGACTTTCTCCTTGAATGCTTGAAAGAAGCTTGATTGAATGCTTGAAAAGATGCTCTAGCTGGTAGGTCACTCAATCAATGCTTTCAAGCTCTCTTCAATTCAATAGAGTGGTTGGAAGATGGACCTGAATGCTCTCTTAAGTGTTCTTTTATTCTTTTCACCCTATTATTGCTTTCTTTTTAAAAATCAAAAGATCTTTTTACCAATTGAATTCAATGCTTAAATATGTCCAAAATTGACTTTAAGAAGTGAGAAGACTATTGCATAGCTTAAACTAGCAGTTACACTCCATTTCTAGCTGATAGAAATTTTTGAAAACTAGCTGTTGTATTGTCAAAAAGCAAAGGAGCTGACTCTTAATCTTTAGGAGTTGACTCAGCTTCTTCGGGCATCGGCTTGGCTCTTCAGGGTCAACTCATAATCCACAATATCTCTATATAGCTCTTTATCTTCTGATTATGGTCAATCTAGGATTGATTGAACTTTTATTGGGATTGATTTGAGTTCTAGCAGAGTCAGCTCATGAATTTCTAAAGTCAGCTCAAGTTGTGCTCAATTTTTTGCTATTCTCTGTATATATGCTGAGATAGTTCCAAAGTCGACTTATGTTTTAGTAGGGTTAACTCATCTAGTGGAGTCCACTCGTGAATTTCTGGAGTCAGATCATTTTCAGAATATCTTTTTCTATTGCTCTCTATTTGGCATCCTAAGACCATTTAGGAGTTAGCACTTATTCTAATGGGGTTGACTCAACTAGTGGAGTGACTCATGATTTTCTACGATTGACTTTTGGATTGTAAATTTTAATTTGAGTGTGTCAGAGCTAGCTCAAGTATATTATGATCGATTCTTAACTTATGTCCTTTGTTGAGTATCCTAAGCAACTTCTCCTTGATTAGTTTTGAGAGGTTCTTCTTAATTGTTTGTGCAACCTACAAGCATCAAAAAGTACTCCTGCAAGCATGCTCGCAAGCTTTCATTAATATCAAACGTATTTAAGTATTTTGGCATCATCAAAATCAATTTTTGGATCAATACTTTAACTATAAAATGAATTGATATTTTGAATTTGGTTTGATAAGATGTTGTTAATATTTTCAAAAGTATCAATAAGATAATTATTATTTATAAGGATGGTTTTATTAAGAGCGCTTTTTAATTTTATAATTTTGATTGCAGGATGTTTTATTTTATAATGTATTAATGAACATCTAATATATATTTCAAACGGATTCAATATAGATTGAATAAAACAATGATATTAAATCATTCAAAATAACTATTACTAGAATACAAAATGTGGCAAAAAGATTAAAAAAATTCAGCAATAAAATTATTACTGGCATGTAAAAGCATTGACAAATCTACTATTATTAGTTAGATATTTTTTTACTGGCATTTTTTATTGCCATGAATTAATCTTCAACAGTATTTTGTATCATCACTATTTACTTCATTTCTTTTTATCTTATTATTGCATCATTTTTTAGTGCCATTAAACGAGTTTCCAATATTTAAAAAATATTGATAAATATTTTAAAAATTCTACAAAATATGCTTTTTACTAGTGTTCATAAAATTGTCGTTAATTAATAACGTTTCACTAGCACTTCTGGATGCCACTAATTAGCATTTACTGATATTTCGATGTGTCATTATTAGTTACATTCTCTTTTATCTGTATGATGAATTTTTGTGCAGTTTATGGAATTTGTGGGAATGCTAAAATACCGGTAGATACTTAAAAAATATACTACTATAAAGAATCTTTTAGCAGCATTACTGAATCGCTAATGAATTAGCGATACGATTATTAGTAACATTAAGACTATATTTGATAAAAGTGCCATTGAAGGTATTAGTAGCATTATCTCTTACTTTCGACAATATTTTTCTATGCCGATAAAGACCTATTTTCTTATAGAGCTGGCCTGCTAGCATCAGTGTCATCACATGACACACGTCTACTCCAACAAAGAAGACGTGTATTCATTAATCCGTATCATTTGTAAACAAAATGACTTTCACAAGCACCGCTATCTCAGACTTCTCGTGTTTATTACTTGTCTGCATTAGAGCAACGTCCAGACTTCTAACACACATGCTGTTGCAGTTGAATGAGGAAAGCAACTCTGAAAAAGACTCCAAAAAATGGTCAATTAAGAAGACTTAACTGGTAGCTGGAGGCGATCCACTACACTGTGCCAGCACGTTTGTTGATTACTGTGTTTATACCAACCCAACTCATTATTAATTGACTGCTTGACTAATCATGGATCATGCTACAATATATGTGAGAAAATTCCCATGATCCCGTAAGTCTATGGATCTGTACTATTAGAGAGTTAGGATCCGGATTTCCACACTCTAATTTCATATCATTTTGTCTCCTACAATTTTATTTTATTTTATTTTTAAATGGTAGAGACAAATAATTAATTTTCAAATGAAAACTAGGCAATATCTGAATAGTCTTTGGGTTTGTTTGGTCCACGATCAGAGTCAGAATCAGAATTAAAATCAAAATGAATTGTAATGGGAATCGAAATCGTCGTATCCCCCAATATGTTTAGTTAGCAACCGAAATTGAAATCTAGAATCATAATAAGCTTTGAATTCTAAGTAGAGATTTGGATTTTAAAAGATTGGAGTATTCTCATTTCTCTTGGAATCAAAATAGAAATTGAACTTCTCCTAATCAAATAGCTGGAATGGAAGTTATCATTTCTATTCACATTCTACAACCCAACTTCCCCAACCAAGTATGCCTTCTTGTTTCTTCAAAAAAGACTGGCAAGGAAAGCAGATGACTAGATAAGCTAGAAAAGCAAGCTTGAACCATATTGTGGGGACTGCAAACTAGTCTTGTGCAGCCATAGAAGAAGCGGATCTTGTTCCATGGGTGGCAATTATCACTTTTTAATCATTGATCTAACCAAGTATATCAATTAAAATTAATACAAGCTTTTTTTTGTTTGTTTTTTTTTCTTTGCAAATATAGCTTCCTCACAGACTGCTCAAAAAAATAGCCTCATCACTGCACCAATAATTGTTTGTTAAATATTGACATTTGCTACTTTATTCTTTAATTTTTTATTTATAAGAAAGCCATTGAAAGGTGAGTGGTGACCGGAGATTATAAAACATATATATCTTTTCATATTTTAAATTTTAGATATTTATTTTTTGGTTCCCATGAATATACGTACATCCATCTTAATTAATTAAGTCATCCATTTTATCAAAGCAAAAAAGATGATTGAAAATTTTCTAATGTGTCCCAGCTCCCAAATTTATGTTTATGGAAATTAACCTATTATGTGCATCGTCTATGACGAGATCATAGCTGTCCATGAAACCATGTTCTACATTATTAATTTATATAATTTCTTGAAACCATGTGGTTTGATCAGCACTGCTGTCCTTGAAACATTCTCCATGGATGTTACATACATGTCACGTAAGAGAAATCAAAACCATGAAACAGCGACACTAATAGTAGTTATTTTTCTACTCATCCTGTTTGTCGAGTATACATCACGATATCGATAATTTTGTGGGGTCACACATAGCATGGTCTTCTGGGAAAATGACGACGTCCCAGCTACTTTGTAAAAGATTGCAGCCAGCTGATTGGTCGAATATTCCAGCTTCATAAAAGCAATGCAACAAAGGTAGACCATTGACCGCTACCAACTTAATTCCCACCAAATCATGACTACTACTTTTATTAGTTGGGCAATTACGTCGTATGGAACATTTGGCATTAATTATATTCTATTAATTCTACTACCATGACGAGAAAAATCGCTGGAATTCAATGTTCAACTTGTCATGCCGTTTGCACGCCGGGACATAGAAAATAAAACCAAGAAAAGGTTCAAATTCCATCAATCTCGCTGAAAATAACACCCTGTAATGTAAAATTCAAGGCTGACAAATATTATTACATTTTCATAACGCTGACGGACATATTAAATATATATAACACTTGGCTTGGTCAGCTGGATGCATAGACCAAGCTTGGTGATATTAACTGACCAAGTCTTTGATAGAAAACTATCGATTAGAATTCAAACATTGAGACAAAATCCATCCGAGGATTCACATCTATAAATATACACTGCTTTGCCTGTGTTGTCATCTTAAAACTTTTGAGGTCAAGCCATCAAGCTAGCACACTATCAAGGAGGAGAAGTTATCTAAGTGCAACCTTTGTTGCAGTGATCATGAGAGTTTGTGGAAGAGCACGCTCGGCACATTTGCTGGTTATCATTTTAGTGGTTTCGAGCTTGCTACCACTCAATGCAGCAAGGCCTTTGGAAGAAAGCTGGTGGTGGTCTAAGCAGGAGAGCAGCCTCCTGTTGGTTTCCCTTCCAAAAGGCCCTGTGACTCCTTCTGGGCGTTCAGGTTGCACGAGCAACCCCAACAACTCCGGGGGCACTTGCCCTCCTTAACCTGACCATATTTTTAAGGCAGCAGCTTGAGAGATTATGCAACACTGCATGTTCTTGATGGAAAGCAACACTGTATGTAGTATATAGAACACAGCATTTTGCTGGAGCTCACCATCTTAGGAATCTCCTTGGTGGTTTAACAGTTCTTTGATAAGACAACCGACTTTCTACTATATCTCGTCCCGAGATTTTTTGATCTATTTTTTTTTGGTCCCTCACGAAAAATTTGGATTGATGCATGTCAAAAAATGACAGAGATATTAACTCCATTTATATGTAACTTTAGTCAGAATTAATTCTGATAATTTTTTCTTTTATCTACTTATGTTCTTTCTTATGTCTATTGCAGACACGCTTACATTTCGGTACAAATCAATGAGGAAGATAAGTATGCGGTCACCGGTAAAAACGGTCCAAAACTTAATGGTGAAAAATTAACTCTACATGGAGCTTTATTGTGAGGCACTTTTGGTAATTAATACTTTGAGGAGATACACATTATTTCCTAGTTGAAGTATAAATAAGTTGTTGAGAATATTTGTAACAATTGAGGATCTTATCCAATAAGACTAGCTAGAAAGTACTATTATAAGTACTCAAGATCTTTCCAATGAATAATTGATATCGGACAAATATATACCTGCACGAATCCTCGTATAGTCTCCTCTTTTAAGCACTGTTATCCTTGCCAACTAGGGGTTTAAATCCATGCACATTCATTTATAAGCATCATGATTGATCAGTGGGCAACCTCTAATGTAGTGTCTTGTAGTCCACATAGACTATAGAGTGGATCGATTCTGATATCATTTGCAACAACCTCCAAAATAGCTAGTTCAAAGATATAACTTTTGATTCTTTAGCTATGTACAAGTATTCAAGATTTTTCAGACAAATAACTGATGTGAAACTAAATATACATCTAGATAAATCCTCACAATATTAATAGTTGGATTTTCTTTTCAAAAAGAATGATAAATGGCGAGGTCTATATAAATCATTGTAGAGGATATTAATAATTGATTCTTTTTCTTGAATGAATTGTACATGATGTGGGGCTGAGTTGTGGCCTACTTCCATGGCATGAGATGGGTTAGTTAAAAAGCTAATGGTGACCATATATTTGCCTAAAAATATTAATGTTGATCAAAACTTTTAAACTCAGCAACCCCTCCACGACAACCTCTTCTCCCCCCTCCCTCCCCCCCGCCCTTCTTCTACAAGAATTTCATGATCTTATTAAGCTTTTATTGTATCCCCCTTCTTCTACAAGAATTTCATGATCTTATTAAGCTTTTATTGTATATAAATTTTATAACATTTAAGTATACGTAGCTGGTGATTGATGCTACTATGGAGAAATAAAGTAATAACCATTTAAGGTGAATGTGGCGTGCATACTACTAGTGTCATTAAGTGCAAAATTATTACTATAATATAACATGCTAATGATATTACATCATGTAATGCAATTCTATATATTTTCCATTAATTATTTATCGGTGATAATGTATATAATAATATTATTAATGATCATACAAATGCAAGAGACCTCTCTTTATATCTCATCACTCATCCACCTGTGAGGTTGAGATTGAGAGATCAAGTATATTAGTGCTCATACAGTACAATTTAATATAGTTTCATTATATAAAATTCAAATAGTATTTTACAAATCTAGAATTCAATATGCATATTTACTAGTACAAAAATACATTATCAGAAAAAATATCATAACATTACTGTTAAATACTAATATAGTGTTTCAAAATCAAAAAATTATAATTTTAATTAGATCATGATCAACAGTGTTGATTTTTATTTTGAGAAATCCTTCGTAGGTTTTGGCGAGGAAGTAATTGGAGCTAATTCTCAAAAGCATTCTCGAGTAATTGGTTGTCTATAATTATGATATTATAAACTAATATTAGCAATGTAAAATACACATGAAAGTTATTATAATAAATAATCTAAAACTCATAATATTATTTCAATAATATTATTATATTAAAATATTAATATTAACTTATAAAGTATATTACAATAATTAAGGATAGTTTTGTAATTTCATAAAAATGATAGTCTTTCATTAAATTTTTTTAAACTTATTCCAAAAATTGATAATACAATAAATTTCATATATATAAATATGGGCCTGCAGCGCGCAGCCCAGGCGTGCGTAGACGCGGCCCAATGCGGGTGTGTGGGTGTACGGCCCAGTGTGGGCACGCAGTCCATGTGGCGCCACGCAACGCTGTCCTGAAGTGGGATTTGGCATGGTCCATGGTGGACCGCATAGGATGGCGTGGTCCACACAGGCACCGTGGATTGGCCCGATCTATGTCCCAAAAATTATGATTCACAGGCCGTTTTGCATGATCCAATGGCTGTGGTGCGATCTGAGCGATGTTTTACGCGATTTGAGGGCCAGGGATGCGAGTGATCAAGATTCAATGGCTGAAAAAGTTAGTGGAGTCCTTTAAAGTCCTGTTTCAGGCTAGAGTGGTTTTTGGTTATAAAAGGCCTCATGACTTAAGAAATTGTGTGTAGTCGGTTAGAGTCGGCAGTGAGCACCTGAGAGGCAGAGAAGTTGTAGAGAGAGCCGGAGCAACGGTGAGAGGCTCAAGTGGAATTGACAGTGGATCTTCTTGGATTTTTTATGAGAGCTTTTGTAAGGGATGAGAGGTGAGAGCTTGTTGAAAAAGAGGAGTTTATGAAAGTTGAGAGTGTGTGATCTTCTCTTGTATTTGTTTCCTTTCATAGTGAAGCCTTTGCATATCCCACGAAAGTAGATCTTGATTTAATCCACGTATTTGATTGTGTTCTTTTTTTTTTTTTTTTTCTACTGCAACAAGTGATATCAGATCTTCAACAATCAAATTTAACTATTTACCTGCTATATTTTTTAATTTTTATTTTTTTTATCTTCCTCTGAAAAATATAGGTTAACCACCTATTGCGGTGTTAGGTGGGCAGCCCCATTCGTTTGGGACAATCCATCAGACAGCTACAGGTTCACAGGTTAGGATTTTTGCAACGTGAAGACTGTACCAAGGCCATTGAATTCTACTTCATGACCTCGTGCTCTGACATAGACCAGTTTAAAAGTAAGAAAAGACATACGGTGATAGGTGACATTCTGTCGTTTTAAGCTGTTTTTACCTATCCACGTTCCCCCGGTTTGAGCTGGAGAGGTACTGTTTGTCAAACTCAAGCCACAATTGTAATTTCAATAGTTTACAGTCTTTCACTTTCTTGCAAGCAATGGTACGGCATGATCTCTTACCACTAACAAACTTAAGGATATACAATTCTAGCATGTAGAAAGAGTAAGAGTTTAAATTTATCCACATGATCACAGAGAATATACATGCATGTCTCGTTCATTCTTTATTAATTTGTCTAAGACAACATGACCCTTCTGCCATCCCTCAAATGTTGGACATGATAAAGAGATATGGAAGAGGCTCTAAAATTTGGTTAATATATGCCAAGATAACGTCATATACATTTAGTTGAATCTATCCATACGTAACAGGTATTCCTAGGTGATTTCATATGATTCTAATGTTGAGTCTACGTTTGCAGAGACAAGATCAATTTTCTATTTCTGATTTTATCCACATCTTTACTTTTAACTATTTTATTCTTTCTAAATTATGAAGACTAATAAAATATTCTATTTGTTAAAAAAAAATGACTTGCTCTTTGTACAAGGCAAATTTGTTTGATGGAAATATAATCCAAGTCTTTACTTAACAAAAAAAA
>KE505964.1:25277-36952 GCA_000441515.1 Elaeis oleifera | reverse complement strand
TTCTCTCTCTCTCTCTCTCTCTCTCTCCCTCTCTCGGTGTGTAGGTGTGCGTATGTTGGAAAATAAGGAGAGAGTATAGTCCCCTCTTGCCCACCTCTCTCTCATTTTCCTTCTCTGTTGATCTCTTTCCTCTCTGACATAGCCTTGGAAAAGCCTCCACCGTGCCACTTACCATTTTCCACCCAGTGAGAAAATAGAGCCGATTAGTGGCCTGTTTCCTCCTTGTGGCAATAGCAACTTTAGAAACTGAGATTTTTGGAATTTTGAAATTTTTAAATTATTTAAAATATTTGTGTGGTACTAATTTGATGTATGTATAATTCTGGAGTGATTAGGTTTTGAAAATCCATGTGAACTGGGAAGATTAATGGTTACATTACTTGGATATTGGCATTTACAAGATAAGTAAAATTTGCACTTTATAGTATTTATCTAAGATTAGTTATACAAATTGTTACCCTAATTTCAGAATAAATTGCATATGAAAATTCATAATTATATGGAATTTTACTTATTATTGCATTTCTATCAATTAAATGCAACTATAGTGGGGTTTAAACATGTAACATTTTATTTGTTGCATGTTCAATTGTAAAATATAAAGTGGTGTCATAAAAGAAATGAAGAATTGATTTATATGTGTGTGTATTATCTAACTGTGAGCTTAACCATGAGGTGAGTCCAGACTTAATTATATTGTAACCCCATCATAGGAATAATCATAATATGTTATCCTGCCACGGGTATAAATGTAGTGATGACCTACCACATTGGTATAAATATGGCATCCCTGCTATATGGAGGTAAGCATGGTGATACCCTTTCATGGGGTTTAAATTTAGCAACTCCTCCATGGAGGTAATCATGTAATACTGGCATCTGGGGTTGTAAATACAATCATAGTCAACACTATAGAGCTAAAATGGATGAGAACTTGAACTGGATCTAAGTGTAAATACCCTTGGGGTATAATTCTAGCAACTCCACCATGGAGGTTATCATGGTAATATTTGCTTATACGGGTGTAAATACAATCATACTCAAGACTATAGAGCTAAAATAGATTAGAACTGGATACCCGGATCTAAGTGTGTGAATATAAGTATAGTTGATTATGAGGTTGGACATTTTATTTTGCTTTGATAGAATGTATCCATTCATCATGTTGATATTATTAGAACAATGAAATGTGTTGTTTCAGTATGTGGATATTATTGCTTTGCAAATGTATTAAATTTTGTATGGTTTAATTGTACTGAATTATTTATTATGGCTAGATCTAAGTCTATAAAGTGGATTTACTACTTACCGAGTTGTGAAGCTCGTAATCTTCAGCTTTTTTTTTTTATACATCCAAAGATCAAAAACTAGGCCATTACTAGATTTTAATTAGTTTGCATATATTAAAGTGTTGTTTGTGAATTATGTATAAATAACTCAAATATTATAAATTTTGAGTTGTAAAATTTGGTGGAAGAACCCTATTTTTGACTTGGGATGGCGTGCATAAATATATGTGATGTTTTGTTTCATAGTTTTGTTATTCTGATTATCACTACTACCTATATATGAATTATATTATTATCAGATATTGTTGAATGTATTAACAAGTAGAATTCCTTGCTTGTATATCGAGCCGACCCTATGCATATGCAGTGGTTGTCATGCCCTCAAATTATAATTTTATGGTTGATGGTGTGACAAATGAAGTGGTATTAGAGTATATGTTAAATATTTAAGAATTTATCTAGGTCCTAAAACATGACATATATTGAGTGTAGGTAGGGATAGTTATCAAATACTAGGATGTATTTCCTCTATCATGCTATAGGTGGTTAATAATCTTAAATTTTGGTTTGTTTGACATTTTATAATAAACTTTTGTTGTTGTTTCAGTGTAGGAATGGCATCCCATCATATTAAGCAGGTTGCCAACTGTGATACCTAGCCCAAGTGGGCCTGATCAACCTTCAAAAATTTGACCCAGAATCACTTTGCATGAATATTAAAGCATCAAAAAAAACTTTAAGACTCCCAATGGGAATCCTATTCCTCGGTAGACTTCTAATCAAAGTCAGAGATTGATGGCAGGAAAGAGTTGGACACCTCCCTCTAGCTCTATTTTAAGGGAAGAAGTTTTTTTTCCTTCCCATCAGGAGTCAAGGCTTCAAACCAGCAAAATCGCCGAAGTTTTCCAACCGAAAGCAACCATCATGCCTGCTAGAAATTGGGGTTGGAGAGCTTACCAAAGCCCAAGGTAAGCCATGACATTCTTTCCTCTCTCTTTGTTCCCCTTCTTCCCATAGCTTTAGGCAACACCGCCGATCACTGGTTCACCAGAAATCTATTAAAAAAAACCCCTATTTCTTTTATGCCTTTGGTCAATTTTTCTCTTCTTTTTCGATAGTTTCCTCTATTAGTGATTGTCACTGAGGCCATTAGCCTCTTCCTTGTAGTGTTCCCTGGCATAAGCCCAAGTTCCAACCACTAGAAGACCATGGATCATTAGGTTTAGGACTCGAGCCCCTATTTTCCATGGTTTTCCACCTCCTTTTCTCAATTTTTTAGGTGCTGATTGTCATCATCGATCATCAATTGGGGGCACCGTGGCCTCAGCCACCATCGACCATAGCTACAGCAGGAGGCCTGTTGTTAGAGGGAAAGAAGGGGAAGCATCCCTTGTTTCGCTAAAGACAAAAGGAAGAAGATAGAAAGAAAAAATAAGAAAAAAATGAAAAGGAAGAGAAAGAAAGCAAAAGAAGAGAGAGAGTTTCTCTCTCTTCTGTCTTTCCTCTTACTTCCTCTCTCTTCCCTATTTTCTCTATCTATAAATTTTTTTCTCTAGAATAATTCTCTCTCTACATGGATTCTCTTTCTAGATTCTCTCTTTACATATAGTTTCTTCTCTTAAGATTTTATTGATCTTTGAAAAGACTCTCTTAATGATTTTGATCAAACTTAGTGAAGGTTCTTGGCCCATGGTTGCTAGGCAGCATACTGACACTCACCTATTTAGGATTCGTTCTACTAGATTTGATCATCCATATTCATTAAATTATCTATACACTAGTTTAATCATGATTTGATGAAATCACTTTGATCGACTCGATCGAGATCTAGGCGGTATCATCTGATTATCCATATTCCATCTTATTAATTTCTCTTTTTCCTTTAACATTCTTTTGCCTCTTGATTTTTGAACCCAATGAAGTGTCTTGAGTCTTGTCACTTTGAATCTAAATTATCTCAATAGAGAGACTTTGAACCATTTTATTGGTAGGGCAGCATATCCACATTATCTAAGCTTTTATCAAGCATCACAGGATCTAGTTTCATAAGATCTCTATCGAATTATGTATCTTTAGTGATTTTGATTAAATAAAGTTATTTGATCTTATTGATCTTTGATTATCGAATGGCATACTGACCTCCATCTTGACTTTTATTAAATACTATTAATTTGATCACTCTCAATCTCTATTGAACCGGCTATATCTTAGTAAGATCTTTGATCAAATCAGGTTTGATGACCAGATGGATTGGAACCATTAGATGCAACTACTGTCAATCTTATCTTTCTTAATTATCCATATCCTGTTGGATTATTGGACTTGATTCTATATAAGGGAATGACCTTGATAAAAAGATGTCCAAAGTGGGATATTATGATATAATCTATGAATTCAAGATTTTGAAAAGAAATATCTAAAATTTTTTGGATTGATTGGAGTACATATGAGATAGATAATGATCCACCTTCTCTAGATTTTTTATTTATATAACATTATTTTGAATATCAAACAAATTATTAATGGATTTATATGTGACTTAAGAATCTTGAAAAATATGCTTTGAATGAAAATTGATATGAAATTTTTCAGAGTAATATTTCTTGGACTATTACCATAATAATTATAAATATTTTATTTAATTTGAAATATATATTATTTGTGAAAAGAATTTTTGATACAAATCGGATTTAGAATCTCAATGTGACTATATTTTGAATCCTACCAATTGGAGGTTATGCATTGATATTCTGACTATTATTGAGCTCATAATTCTATTTCTGGCTCCACCATAAGGTATAAGTATGGTATTTTAATCCAGTCATAAGTTATAAGTGTAATATTCTAGTCCTACTATGGGATATAAATATGGTGTTCTGGTCTAGTCATAGGATATAAATATGATATTCTGATCCAATCATAGAATATAAGTATAGTTATAGTTAAAGACTAATGAGTTAAATAGAATTATTTTGAATTAGATTTTTGAATATGATTGGTTTCAAATTACAGATATGATTATGTATATGAATATTTGAATGATAATGATATTTCTAAATTTGTGTCTTGAAAATGAATTTGATTATGTTTGTGCACTGATTAGTGATAAATTATATTTTGCTTATTGCAACCTATATTATCATATGAATTATCTCATCAAGGTATTCATTACTTATTGGGCTATCTAGCTCATTATTCTCTTTTTTTTCAGACTCAGATGCTTAGTTGTGAATACGGATACTGCTTTAGGAGTAAATTAGGAGCAAGATTTGATAGTGCCAATATAATTCAAATTTAGATATATTACTATGTTTATAGGACTATTATTTGAGGTTCATTTGCTGTAAGGCTTTAAAATTTTAATTATTAATTAGATTTATTTATAAATTAATTTTAAATTTTAGTTATTTAAATTATCTTCACTATGATGTATTTGATATCATGTTGAGATACCTTATATATTTGTGGCGAGTATTCACCATAAGTATATGGTGGTTGCTAGACCCATATCTCACGATCTCAGATCGAAAGTGTGACAATTAATGTAATACCTGATGCAGTCGGCTTAGTCAACCACCAAAATTTGGTCCAAAATTATTTTGCATGAATTTTAAAGCATCCAATAAACTTTGAGAAAACTCCCAATGGGGTCTTCTTCCTCAATAGACTTTTAATTAGAGTTGGAGATGGACATCGGAGAGGAGTTAGACTCCTCCCTCTAGTTCTATTTAAAGGGAGTAAGGATTCTCTTTTCTTCCTACCAAAATGAAGGCCTTAGTTTGGCAAATCGCTGGAGTTTCTCAACCAAAGCAACCATCGTGCCCACTGAAAGTAGGGTTTCAAGAGCTCAACGGAGCCCAAGGTAAGCCCCTGCCTTCCTTCCTCTCTCTCTTTCTCTTCTTCCCATAGGTTTAGGAAATGTCGCCAACCTCTAGTTCATCAAAAATCCGTCAAAGAAAATCATTTTTTCTTCTTTGTCTTTGGTCATTTTTTCTTCTTTTCTGGTTGTTTCCTCTACTGGTGGTTGTCGTTGAAGGCCTTTGCCCTCTTCCTTGAACTATTCCTTAGCCTAAGTCGAAGCTCCAATTGCCAGAAGACCATGGATCTTTGGATTATGGGCCCGAGCCCCCATTTTTTCTTGGTTTTTTTGCCTCCTTTGCTTGATTTTTTAGGCATTGGTTGTCACTACCGATCATCGATTAGGGGTGTTGTGGTCCCAACTAGCATCGGCCCCAGCTATGGCCAGTGGGAGGCTTGCTATTTTATGGAAAGAAGGGGAAGCATCTCCTATTTCTCCAAAGACAAGGGATGAAGAAAGAAAGGAAAAAAAGAAAATAAAAAAGAAAAGAAAATAAAGAAATTGAGAGAGTTTCTCTCACTTCCTCTTTTTTTCCTCTTCCTCTCACCTTCCTCCCTCTTCCTTATTTTTTCTCTTTATGAATTCTTCTCTCTAAAATTATTCTCTCTCTATGTGGATTCTCTTTCTAGATTCTCTCTACATATAGTTTCTCTCTTTTAAGATTTATGGATCTTCGAAAAGACTCTCTTAATGATGTAGATCGAACTTCGTGAAGGGTCTTGGCCTATGGTCGCTAGGCATTGTACTGACACCCACCTAGCCAAGATTGGGTCTACTAGATTTGATCATCCATATTTATTGAACTATCTGTACACTAGTTTAATCATGATTTGATGAAATTATTTTGATTGGATCATTAGAGATTTTGGAAAGTATCATCTAATCAGTGTTGTTCCACCTTATTAATTTTCTTTCTCCT
This sequence comes from Elaeis oleifera, assembly GCA_000441515.1. NCBI lineage: Eukaryota > Viridiplantae > Streptophyta > Magnoliopsida > Arecales > Arecaceae > Elaeis > Elaeis oleifera. Next base: position 30,885 of record KE505964.1, on the reverse strand, counting down.
CTGACATTCTCTCTCTATCTAATTTTGAACCCAATGAAGTATATTGAGTCTTATTGCTTTGAATTTGAATTGTCTCAATCAAGATACTTCAAACCATTCTATTGGTTAGGCAGCATGTTTGCTCTATCAAATCATTGTATCTTGAATGATTTTGATTAAATGAAGATATTTGAACTAACTAGTCTCTAATTATCAAATAGTGTTTTGGCCTCCATCTTGATACCTGTCGAACCCTACTAATTTGGTCAATCTCGATCTCTATTGAACCAAAAATATCTTAGTAAGATCTTTGATCCGATGAAGTTAGATAACCGAATAGATCTGGACTATTAGATGCGAATACTGTCAATCTTATCTTAGTTATCCATATCCCTTATGATTATTGGACTTGATTCTGTATAAGGGAGTAGTCTTGATAAGAAATATCTAAAGTAGGATATTGTGATATGATCTATGAATTAAAATTTAAAAAATATTTAAAATTATTTGAATTAATTGGAGTTTATGTGAGGTAAGTTATGATCCAGCTTCTCGAAATTTTTCATTGATATAACATTATGTTGAATATCAATCATATTGTTAATGGATTTATATGTGATTTATGAATCTTATTAAAATATGATTTGAATAGAAATTGATACAAAATTTTAGAGTAATATTTCTTAGACTATCACCATAATTGTTTACTAACATGATATTATATATAAATATTTTGATTTGGTTATAAAATATGTATTATTCTATGAAAAGAATTTTGATACGAATTGGATTTAAACTTTCAGTTTGACTATATTCGGAATCCTACCAATTGGCAATGATGCATTGGCAATTGGCACTCTAACTATTACTTAGCTCATGATTCTATTTTCAGCCCCACCATAGGATATAAATATAGTATTCCAGCCTAGCCATTGGATAAAAATGGGATGTTCTGGCCCTACCATAGGATATAAGTATGATATTCTAACTCGGCTACAAGATATAAGTGTGGTCACAGTTAAAGGCTAATGAGTTAAATAGAATTTATTTTAAATCAAATTATTGAATATAATTGATTTTGAATCAGATATATCATTACGTATATGAATATTTGAATGATAATGACATTATTGAATTCATATTTTGAAAATAAATTTGATTATGTTTGTGCACTGATTAATGATAACTTGTATTTAATTATTATAACCTATATTATCTCATAAATTATCTAATCGAGATTTTCATTGTTTACTGGATTATCTTGCTCATTGTTCTCGATTTTGGTTTTTAGATTCAGATACTGAGTTATGGATATGGGTACTATTTTGGGAGTAAGATTAGAAGCAAGGTTTGATAGTGCTAATATAATTCAAATTTGGATTTATTACTATTTATAACATTATTATTTGAGGTTCATTTGATGTAAGGCTTTCAAATTTAATTATTGATTAGATTTATTAGAATATTAAATATTAAATTTATTTATTTAAATTATCTTCGCTATAATGCATTTAATATCGTGTTGAGATGCCTTGCATGCTTATAAAGAGGGTTCTCCATAAGTCTGTGATGGTTGCCATGACCCTCGGCTTACGATCTTGGATCAAAGGTGTCATAATTAATATGGTATCGGAGCGGAGAATAAGTGGATGAATTATGATATGTAGAATGATAGGGACATTGGCATGATAACTTATGTTGATTGTAATGTAACTTAAAATATATATTTGAGACTAATGTGTTGATGGATTTGAATCAGAGTGTACAGTGAAAGCATAGTGTGTTTAAATTATTTTCAAGATGGTTAGAACAATATCAATTTGATTCAAAGGATATTATAATGGAAAACTCGATCATAAAATTAGAGGATGACCATAACTTAAGTTAAAAGTAATTCTAAAATTTTGAAGATCTGAATAAGTAAATTTGAGGATGAAATTTCATTTTACAAGGGATAAAATGTAATACCAACCAAATGGGCCTGATCAACTACCAAAAATAGGCCCAAAATCACTTTGCATGAATTTTAAAGCATCTCCAAAAAAACTATGAGAAGACTTCCATTGGGAGTCTTCTTCCTTGATAGCCTTTTAATCAAAATTGGAGATTGATACCGGATGGAGTTGGACTCCTCCCTTCAGCTCTATTTAAAGGAAAGAAGGCTTTCCTTTCTTCCTATCAATAAATCAAGGACTCAAGCCAGCAAAATTGTCAGAGTTTCCAACTGATAGCACACTACAAGAATTTACGTATTAGCGATGAAAACAAAACCGTCGCTAATAGAGCTATTCATCGATAGAATATTACAACTAAATATTTTCATTGCTAAAATCAATAAATTATTAGCGACAGTTTAATTGATTATTAGTGACGGCTTTAGAGATGGAATACATGTCATCGCTAATAATTGATAATTTTTTTTAATTTCACATAACCTTATTAGTGATGATGTTTTGCCATCACTAATAATATTAGCGATAGTTCTAGCGACGATAATTTTGCCGTCGCTAATACTAATCCTATTTCACCTCCTGTTAGTGATGGTTCTAGCAATGATAATTTTGTCGTCGCTAATACCAATCCTATTTCACCCTTGTCCAATTTTTACTTTTCACTTCCTTCTTCTTTACCTCTTTTCCCACCTCCGGTCCCCCACCGCCTCTTCTTTACCCACTTCCAGTCCCCTCTTTCCCCATTATCGGATCCTGCCTCTCCGAGCCACCGGCCTGCTCCCCTAGCTGCCTCTAGTCCCCTCTTTCACTCACCGTCGATCTGGTTCCTTAAGCCCCGCCCGCCTCCCTGAGCCCCGAGCTCCGAGCCTCGAGCCCCGACCCGTCTCCCCGAGCCCTTGGCCCGCCTCCCCGAGCCCCGGCCCATCTCCTTGAGCCCACCTCCCAGAGCCGCCAGCCCACCTCCCTCCAGCTACCTCCTTGAGCCCTCGGTTTGTCTCCTCGAGCCCCAGCCTGCCTCCCTCCTTCTCCCCACCTTCCTCTTTCCTCCCCCCACTTTTTCTCCTGTCGTGCAGTGCCGTCTCCTGCCGCGTAGTGCCGCCACATCGCCTCCATGGGTTTGGTGAGTATTAGCAATGGCAGTGATGACGGCTCCATAGCAGTCGTAAAATATCACTGTTTAAATTTTTAATATTTTAAATTAATATTTATAAGATTTAGTTAAATTAGATTTATATTTAAATTAATTAATTAATTAAAGTTAATGAAATTAATTTTAAATTAATAATATTTAATTAATTTAGATTAATAATATTATTAATAATATTATTAATAATATTATTAATTTAAATAATAATATTATTAATATTATTAAATTAATATTATATATTCTCGAGAGATGGAACTACTCTGAGAAGCTCTTTAGTGAGACTAGCCCTACTACCTTCGACCATACGGGTTCAAGGCCAGGCCACTACCGACGGACCAGCTCTGGCTCGCTCATCTACTCCAGTGATGGCCAGAGCAGCTCGACGATTGGATTCTAGGCCCTAGACCTAGCCTGAAGTCTGAAAAATTTTTGAGCCAGACTTAAGGAGGTTGGTGGCCTAGCCCAATCCGGTCTATTTCCAATTCTATTTGTAATCCCGCTCGATACTTTGAAACCTCTAGGATGAGATTTACCTAGATGCCATGTTGGCGTGCTCATGCAGCCTAGTCATCTAGCATGCTCCAAGTCTGCATGTATAGAATGGATGTCTCGTCTGTCCTTATTTGCAATGAAGTCTTTTACTTAAAAATTCAATATTTAAAATTTAAAATATTGTATTGTATATAATGATAGATCTGTCTTTTGATTGATGTACATATTCTATGATATCCGTATATTTATATATTTTTATACGGATCGGTGAATTATGTACATTGATCAATTGACTGTCTAGTTTGGATAGTTTAAAATTATAATTAATTTTATAGATAATTATAATAATCAAACAGTATGTTGAGAGTTTGAGAGAAATTTTGGATAGCTTTTTCTTTAGTTCTCCTTACACATTTTTAATCATGTTGGGAGGACTTAAAGAAAATACTATCAAAATTTTTTGATCCCTATTATATATCATTTGATTACTGTAATTGACCTATAAAATTAATATAATTTCTAAATGAGATAGGACCTTCTATACCCATTAGTTGATAGTAGGATGTATTTATTATGTAAGCCATTTTAAGTGATAAAATATTTGATAAATATTTTATCTTATATTTGTATATACAGAATCCTTAAATAGTATGCCATGGAACGTAGTGGGATGGACCGTCGAGTAGTCGACGGGGTGATTTTTGTTGAATATAAAAAGGATGTCAAGTACTTTTGTGATTATGCTTTTAAAAATACTGTACTCTTAGTTCAAGGATGGACTTGTTGTCCTTGTAAGAGATGTGTCAATAGAGAAATACTTGATAGGGATACAATAATTATCCATTTATATAACAGTGGATTTATATCAAACTATATAGATCACTGGATGTGGACAGACATATGGGAGGCCCTCTACGACTAGTAGAGTACTGAGAAGTACTCTGGTAGGTGACAGAGGGCATGACAAAATCAATCTACCCAGCAGCATGTGATCAAGCACACTGGCAGCTCCGTTGGCACGCATGTTATGGGCGATAGATTGATAAAAATTCTACACTTAAATTAATTTCATATTGAATTGATCATATATATATATTTAATTAATTTAATTTATTATTTATTTATTATAGATATAGCAATTGGATCATGCACCAGGACAGCTGCAGATATGAGAGGCCACACACTAGTTTAGGGGGACTAGAGATTACTTAGATCTTAGATCTTGACAGATTGCGGTAACAAACTTGAAATATTATTTAGTAAATTTTTATATATACTAATATGCATGTATTAATGAATTTCTAAACTATATAGGCGGATTATGCAGAATATCTCATATCGCGGCATAGTGAGGACCTATCCTCTCAGCCCTCCTTGATCTCCGGGGATGGCTTAGGGCCACCAGAGGGGTGTGAGTAAGAGTCGGATCCTAGGATTTGGCTATAGCTTCAACCCTCCAGCAGCTTGATACTTCTCCTCTCAGACCTCGATGATCCAGATGTGGGTGATGAATATGTGGAGAAGGTCAATTGGAGGCTTTGGAACTAACGACCTCAAAGCTTTCGAGACATCATCCGTAATACAATCATTGAGATTCTTCGAGATCCGTATCTGTGCGATCAGCTGGACTCATTGTCACAGCCATCACAGCAGGTAAGTCTAGCTATAATTTTTTAATTTTAATTTTTATATTTAAAAGCTTCACATGTTTAAGCTTGAGTTCGAGAAGGAAACTTAGGAGATAAAAATTTAATCTAACTATCCAATCGATGGATCAGAGGTGTCTATAGCTTTGTATCATCGAATAAATATGAGGAACAATCTATTCAAAAATTGGAGTAATACATCGAAATTTACATCTCCATATCGACATATACATTTTTGTATCAAAATTTATTCATAATATTTTATTTTTTATTATAGGATGCTTGGATATCTGGCTCTTATCCATCAATTGTTAGAGAGGACGTACAGAGCAGAAGGATAAGGAGGACAAGGAGGAGGATCTCACATGATTTTTTTTTTAGATATGTATATA
>KE505963.1:118764-131122 GCA_000441515.1 Elaeis oleifera | reverse complement strand
TTTTTAAATTAAAAAATAAAAATAAGAATCATCATTTGTAATGATATTTTTGAATAAATTTAATTTTAAATAATATTTTCAAAGCCCCTCAATGATCTTAAAAAAATAAAAATAAAAATAAAAAATCAATCCATATCATCCTTGTACCGACCAGTATCGATGCCGTTCTGACCTATACCAGCCCAAACCGCACCACACCAAGCGGTTAGTGCCTGCACCATACCGTATCGATGCCTTACCGACCTATACCGGCCCATACCGCACCGTATGTAACGATTCGCGCCCGTACCGTACCGTGATATACCAATGCAGTCTGATTCATCTCATTTGCCAAAAAATTGGCCTGAATCTTATTAGTTCCCACCGATACGGTATGATACAAGCCATACCAGTCGATTTAGACCGGTACAGAATACCATGTATCCAACTGTAGCCCTAGTAGATTTGGATCTAACATAATCGTCCCATCATTCTTATCAATTGGAATCATCGTCCTCACCATGATTCAGAATGCTCTTTTCGTCGACCACAAAGCATAACATCCGATCACTTGAAATTAAAATAATTTTTGATAAAAATAATAATTAATAATATAAAATAGAATAAAATATTAAATATATAAATATAGTACAATAAAAATTTCAAAAATACTAAATATAAATTTAAAAATACTAAATCCCATAAAGACATCGTGATGCTCGTGGTCGCTTGGACCTTCTCAAGAAAATCCTCAACGGCCGCTCTTGCTCCTGTATCTGCTGTGATGACTCTTCCATATCAATAGAGGTCTGCTGGTCATGCTGCTCAGGAATAACTGATGCTGTCGGAGCATCTGCAGACTGCAGACTGAGTGATCCCGTCAACCCCTCATCTGAATAAACGGATAGGCCTGAAAAGAAAATGTCATACTCATGTGGCCAACTCGTACCCGATGATATCATCTGAAGCATATAGAAAGAAGAAGTCCCTGTCATCTGTGGATCAAAAGGTGATGGCATCTGTGCAGCATATAGTGATGACATCTGCGGAATATGCAGTGATGGCATATGTGGAACATATGGTGACGGCGTATATCTCATATTTGGCGCATCGACTGCTCCATACCAAGACGCACAGCTATCTGGATCAACGCCAATCGTCACCAATGTTTTCGAACTTGTTCTCTCTATCTCACGCAGTATTCGAATCCGCTCGTCCTCATCAGTCGTAGATAAAGCACGACGAGCATCTAATATAAGATCTGCCATAAAATCAATCTACATATTAAAATAAATTAACAATATACTGTAAAATATAAAATAAAATATAACAGAACTACATAAAATATTTTACAATCTTAATTATTAAAGTAATACATTAATATAAAATATAATTTTTGTGATTTTATCAAAAGACGCATAGCAAAATTCTTACCATCGTATCTTGAAATTGCATCCCGAAGCTGTTCAATAACTCGCACTGTAATGCTAAAAAATCAAACCATGTAGTCCTTGATATATAGATGGCCTCTCAAAATAGAATCACCATGAACTATGTGATCTCGACGTGCATTCCAAATGACGATGTATTCTACGTATTTGATACGCCAGTCAATACGAACTCTCCCTCGTCGATCAATACGATGAAGTCCATGGTATCAAACTGCTTTGGGATGTCCTGAATCTGGCCAAACTACCGCATGACATGATCAGAAAGATGCCACTCCACCACATCAAAATAAATAAGTGACACCCTAGCAGTCCATATGTCATGTTTACTGTACACATCTGCGACAATATAGTCAATATCTCATCTGTATATGACTCCACAAAAATTTATAGAATTAAAATAAAAAATAATAAATTAAAATTTAATAGATTATGAATACTGTAAAATGATATTTATAATAAATCAAATTTATCCGTCTATGTGTATCAACTAATGTATCTAGCTGTCATCTATAAATCCGTGCCACTCTCGTCGATACATGATAAATGTTGAATGCAACGTTCCATCTGTTTGACAGTCTATTCATATTAAATAAATTTTATCATATTTAAAATAATATTAAATTTTAAATATAGATCGATACGGCATCGATATTGATCGATACGAAAATGATACGGATTGATTTTTATTTTTTTTACTTTTAGATCATTGAAGGATTTTGAAAACGTCATTTAAAATTAAAATTTATTCAAAAACATCATTATTATAAATGATGATTTTTATTTTATTTTTTATTTTTTTAATTTTGAAATATATTATTGAAATAATGATTTTGAAAAAATCATTTCAAATAACATTTTCAAAAATAACATTTCAAATGATGATTTTAAATTTTTTTGATCCATGGAAGATAGAAAAAATGATGACGTGGATCCATAAACCGTCATTTGAAATAATATTTTTTATAAAAAATATTATTTTAAATAATATTTTATAAATTTATATTAATTTAATAAATAAATTTAAATATGATAAATAATTTTTTTAATATTATTTGGGTAACGAACACTTAAAAAAAAAAAAAGAGCCGGATGCTGCATGGTGCCCATGGCCCCTCTCTCAATGTTCTACACTAAAGAGCATAAATAATTTTAGTTTCAAATCATTCTTTACTGATACACATGAATCATATCAAAAAGATAGATCTAAAAATTATATCAGAATTATGGAGGATTAATTTTACCTTATTTTTCCAATACCTTCCAAACCAATTTAAATCGGCCAGCCAATTTGAGGATTCCATATGTGATGGTTGACCTGCCATTGAGGTGACTGATACACATGAATCATATCAAAAAGATAGATCTAAAAATTTTATCAGAAATTATGTAAGACTAATTTTTACCTTATTTTTTCAATACCTCCCTAATCAATTTAAATCAGCCGGCCAAATTGAGGATTCCATATGTGATGGTTGACCTGCCATTGAAGGTGACGGATACACTTAAAAAACAAGTGGAATGGAGTACAGCGAAAGACAAAGGATGTTTGCGAGAGATAAAAAGAGATGATGATGAACCATCTGAGCCCGGTACGTTAATTTGCTGGAAGGCATGAAACTTTTTGAATCCAATATCTAAGAAGAGTTAGGGCTTTGGAGCGTTCGATAGGGGGTAAAATAATAGTAGAGATTGAGGGCTCGAAGAGCAGCGTGTGGAAATGGGGCAAGCTAAGAGTTAGGCAGAGAGAGAAAGAGAAGATTTAGGGATTTTGCAGCGTTGATGTAGAGAGGATTGTGGAGATGAAGAACTGGGAGAACGGACTGTTAGAAGGGAGCGAAACGAATCTCAGAAAGAGAGACATACCTGCGTGGCAACGCCGAAAATTCTTTCGGTTTTTAATTTTTTTACAAAATCCTTCCGGTTTCGAAGAGAGGGGATGAGCGAAAGTCTTGTAGCCTTGGGAAAAGTCGAAGTGGGGTACGATTATTTTTTTAGACCTTGCGCGTGGATGTCGACATCCATCGTCTGCTCTCATATTTATTTATTTTATTTTACTCTATTTTATTTATTTATTAGTTATCTTTCCATATTTTCAGGTTTTATTTAGACTCACATGTGTACATAATGTCGACATTTATTCTCCACCATCATTCGTATCTGGTCAGTTATTTGTTTGATTTTTACTTTATATTTTTAAATATCTTATTTATATAAATAAGAGGGATATATTTTAATACAAAATTTTCACTGTACTTGACGTGCGTGATATCCGTTGGAGAGGGGTGTGAAAATTTAAAAGCCCGATCGTGAAATTATATAATTTTTTTTTTGTTTTATGGTTCCAATTTGGACACCTCACGAAGTCACCCTTTATATCATAACTATTTTGAGATTTATGATCGTTCTTACCATGCTCCAAATTATTCTGGGATGGTCGTAATCTACAGATGCATGCTTGGTTCGGATGCAATCTTTACAACATGTTGATAGGACAAGGAGGCTGAGGTGGGGGATGGATTGCTTGGGGTTTGGACGGGGAGTTGGGAGCCTCCTCTATCCCAAAAAAACGTGGAAAATGATAAAAGGAACCGGCACGCACTTGCAATGCTATAGGGAGTTTAATAAGCAAATCCAACTAATCATCAAATCTTATCCTTAGGTATCATCAATAAATGAAGCATCCTATGATATTTTTAATATTTTTAAATCTCAAAATTATTAATTATTAATAAAAAATCAAGTCTAACATCAAACGAGACGTGATATAATAATCACTCAATCTCAAACATAGGCCATCCCATTGCACTTTATGTTCTTAGTTGTGAGCTTTTTATTATTATTATTATTATTATTATTATTATTATTATTATTATTATTATTTTGATAATCACTCGTAATCTTGAGTTTATTCAGAATCAAGAGATTTGATATAAACACAATCACGAGATGTAGGGGATGGCTAGCTCTTTGGAAAGAAAAGCAGGTTATACCTACTAGAGTTCACATTTTGATAAAGAAGTACAAAATAAACTAGATGCAATCACATGAAATCTAAAAATAAAATTAATCACAATCAAATCCATGACTTATAGCCACCTATAAACTTTTTTTAGATAGATGTTAGATGCATGTTTAGGTATTGTCATGTTTTAAGAGAATAAAAAGAATATATTAAAAAGAGAAGAGGAAGGAACAGAGTGTTTAGGTACTGTCTTTTGTTTTTATTTTTTATTTTTAGTGAAAGAGAAGTAGAAGATCTGCCATCTAGTTATTATTGATTGAATATATACAAAGACAATAAGAAGTTCAAAGAGCACTATAATAGAGAGAACCAAACAAATAAAAACTGGACAGGCAAATAGTCCAGATTGAGTTTCAGGGAATAAACAAAGACAAGGTTGGCTCTTGAATCAACTGATGATGTAGAGAGGCTTCTGATCTTAAAACTTGATCTCGCATAAATCCTATCTTCAACATCTTCAATTAAGAACCACTAAGATAGATGCCAGCCTCAATACGTTCCTCCACAAGGCGTCATGAGCTACGATATCAGAGTTGGAACAAAGGTTTCTCCAAAAATGAAACCTAGACAAGATTCTTTGCAAGACTGAGAAAACCGATGCCTTCTTATTCATAAAGATCCTATTATTCCTTTCTAACCACACCTCCCAACATAAGGCAACAGTCAATTGATCAGCTGGCTTTCTTAATGATGTTGGAAATTTTCTCCTTCTCCATGTGGTCCAGAGGTCAGTAAAGGTCAATGGCCATCCTCTAATCCTTAGTTGGATCTTCAAGGCATTCCACAAGTTTTTTGTTAATGGGTAGTTGACGAAAAGATGAGGAATCGTTTCTTCATTTGCTTCCCAGAGGGAACAACCTGGACTAATCATCCAACCCTTCTTGGCGAGGTTGACTCTTGTGTGAATTTTGTTTTTAACAGCCAACCATAAGAAAACATTAGCTTTCATAAGTATAGCAGCTTTCCAGATAACTTTTGGTATGGGCAAAGTAATCCACCGTTGTTTAAAAAACCATAAAAGGAGTCCATTGTCTAAATACCTATCTGAGAAAGCTTCCAAAAAGGGGCGTCTCCAACCCTCCATGGTCTGATGTTTCGAAGAATAGCATGCAAAGCATCCAGCTGATCCACTGGATTAAAGTGAGAGGCCCTCTGAGATGGATTTTCAAAAAAGTGATCGAGCTGACCATTGGTATTTAACAGAGCAATTATGAAAAGACACCCTTATGCAGAGGTCATGGAATAAGTCAACAAAGGAGATCGATCCAGCCTAGGAGTCTTCTCAAAATTTAATTTTTGTTCCATCACCTAGGTTGAATTTGACACAGTTTCAAAAAGCATTCAAGTTTTTGCTCACATCCTTCTAAACTTTGGTGAATCTAGAAAAGTTTCTTACTGGTTGCATGCTGAGTCATCTTTTAGAGTAGTAGGTTGCTTTGACTTGTTGCCACCGAAGGTCAGAGGAACTAAAGATGAATTTTCAAGCCCACTTTGAAAGCAAAGTAATATTCATCATCTCAAGATTCTTGACACCCAAACCTCCTTATTCAATAGACCTACAAACAGAATCCCAATTAGCAAGGCAATGAAAATGACTCACCTTGTCCTTCCCTCTCCAAAGGAATGCCCTTCTCAATTGATCAATTTTTGTAATGACCCACTTTGGCAACTTGATGATAGACATAAAGTAACTTGCTAATGTAGTGAGCATTGAGTTGATAAGGATCAGCCTCCCACCCCAAGATATGAATCTCTCTTTTCATGTGGCTAGTCTGGCTTCAATCCTTTCGATTAGGGTCATCCAACAATGTTTAGGAAGTTTTCGATCATGCAAAGGCAAACCAAGGTAGGTGATGGGTAACATGCCTCTAAAACAATTCATAAGTGCCATGAAAGAATCTGTCTTTTGGTCCTCCATATTTATGAAAGAAAAAATCCGATCTGATCGAATTGTCAGGATGTGATTTAAAAATTTATATTCTAAGGATTACATAACAATTATGTTTATCTTAATTTACAGCGGAATAGGGATCAAAACCTCCAAGAGAACTTGAATCCGATGCTTCATGAGGTTTGAACATACAGACCCTCTATTTCACGCACATGCCAAACTTTACAAGAAAGTAGGATGAAGTCTCGGATTATCGCACCTTCTTGAGATAGCAAAGAAGGGAGGATTGAGATCTTTAATGTGATGCCTCACATCTGGATTTGGGATGCCTGGACCTCTTCACACAAAGAGGAGATCAGCCCCAAAATCAGCACACCAAGGAGAAGGACAGCCTTCCTTCACTTGGATGCCATCTCTCTCTCTTTCTCATCTTAACACTCAATTAAATTGTCATGCTTGGGTGGTTAGAGGTCCTCTCTATTTATAGATGATTTTTCATGATCCAATTGATTAGGAGTCCTAATTCAAATTTGATTTAAATTTTTTACCTCTTATCATATGAGAAATCTTAATGGAGATAGGATTGGCACCTAATTTGGTGCCCCCATATACCCACGCCTACACCCAAGAGGAGGGTGGCATAACCAGCGCCCCCATCCTCTCTTGGTTGGCCATGAGGAGAGAAAGAGTCCAAGTAATTCTAGACTCTAAGGATCCAATCCAATTTTGGGTTAAATCGAATCCAATTCAAATCTTATTCGAATCAATTTCAAATAGGCTATCAATTCCAAACTGTTTAGGATTTAGGACTAAGTCTAACTTGAATTTTCAATCCAATTAAGTTCAATTAAATCAGATTTAATTAAAATTAATTAGTACTTAAATTCAATCTCTCATAAACTCCTTAAATCATAGATCAAATTTGTTCATCCCTGAAATTGAACCTGAAACTCATGTCTAGTGCTGGCTAAACATAGTCAACTATTTAATCCCGTATGACTCTTAACATAATTCTTAATTAAGTTAATCTATTTATTTAATCAAGTCAAGTACTTTCAAATTGAACTCATAGACTTGGATTAATTCTTTCCTACGTTGCTTGACTTTGTGCGTGACTCCATAAGTTCGAACACTAAACTGATAGCATAAGAATAACTTTTGTACTAATCGAAGTTACTATGTAGCAATAATTTTTGACGTCCGGATAGATCGAATATTTGCAAGGCAATATTCAAAAATCAATACATATAGTTACCGCATAATTCATCCCTTTCACCTTGAATACTTGAGGATAACTTAGGATTTAACTGTCAATCCTGAATGAGTCATCTACATTGTATTTCAATTTTTCATATCCATTACATAGATTATCCAAGTCCAGAATTTATTAAATTGAAATACAGTGATACATTTTCTTCTATAATCTAGAGGGACCAATCCCATCTTGATCCACGCACAGACTTTGTAGGTACTTGACTGTACCCAATAGCTTCCTTCACTATATTAGAAATGCAGATAATCTGGTATCAAACACAGTGAGTTGCTTGTAAGTCACTATAGTGATCTCAGATCAGAAGGATACTTATGTCCATATGCTTCCCGAGTTGCTCTTGACAGTAGAGTACTTCACAGGTGAGTCACTTGTTCAATGATGATGTACTCTTATATCTCATTTATATGTCATATCAGTATCTCCACACTTCTTAGTTAAGAGGACAACCAACCTATATGGTACACAACGATCTACATTCGATGAACGTCATCATCCTTTAATGACGTATCATTTTGTTACGAACATGTTTAAGAATTATTCGATAAATCCTTCTTTATTGATTGTCATATAATTCTAAGAACTTCATCACAACACAAAATTTAATAAGAAAATATACACTTTGTGATGAAAATATCAAATAACTTTTATTATTTCATAATTCATATACAAATTACAAAGAGCACAATCATCCAAACGATTGATTTTAGGATATATTTCTAACAATTTAAGCATACCACTACACTCTTGTGAAAGTTAATCTTTAGTCCATATGCACCTTCGAAGCCCAACAAAATGGTCCGAGTAGCAATCAGATTGTCCTTTTCCCTCGTACAAAAAATAGGATGTCATCCATAAATTGAAGGCTTTTAATGCTTTGGAAGGCCTCATTTGGCCCAATTCCATTGATGATTCCTTAGGACCCAGCCTTCTTGAGAAGTTTACATAGTACATCGACTGCAAGAATAAAAAGAGGCGATGATAATGGATTACCTTGCCTTAACCTTACCTGCATTTAATCCATCTTTCAGACAAACCATTAACCAAGATTGCAACTAAAGCAGGGGAGAGAAGAGAACAGATCCACTGAACCCATCTATAAGGAAACCATGGGCTTCAAGAAAGGAGAGGAGGAAGTTCCAATTGATTTTATCAAATACCTTTTCAAAATTCAACTTGCACATAATACCTTTCAAACCTGATCTTCTACAATAAGCCACATCTCGTGCATGCTTAGAAAACTTTCCACAATAGAGTGCCCCTTGACTAAGGCCGATTGGGCATTGTCGATAAGCTGATGGAGGATCAATGCTAAATGATTAGCTAACAACTTGGTGATGATTTTGAAGATAATTCAATAGGCTAATCGATCTAAAATCACACACTGACAATTCTCTCCTTCTTTCTTTGGGATAAGGGAAATGAAGTATAGTTCAATCTCTCAAGATCAAGAGTGCCTTTGCGAAACTTCTCAAAAAGAATAAGAAGATCATTACTAACAAGATTCCAGAATATCTTGAAGAAAACTATGGAGAAGTTGTCTGGTCCAGGAGCCTTGAGATCATCGAAAGAGAAAATTGCTCTTTTGATTTCATCCAGAGAGAATGCACTGTCCAACCCCACTAGATTCGGTTTCTCAGAGTCATACAATAACCGTCAGTTGATAAAAATATTAGGAGAGGATACCATACCAAACAAGTGTTTGTAGAAGTTTAGGAGCTAGCTTAGATCCAATATCCTCATGACTTTGGTATTCAATCCTATCTTCAAATAGTGAGATGGTAAAATTTCTTCTCTTCTTATTATCCAATGCCATTTATGAAAAATGTTGTATTTCCATCTCCTTCTTTGAGCCACTGAATCTTAGCCCTTTGTTTCCAATAAATCTCTTCCTTCCAGTACATATTCTCAAGAGACCTTTTTAGAATTCTCTTGGTAGATAACTCTCCAAGGGATAGGGGCACTTGCTCCTCCTTTTTCTCCAGAAGATTTATATCATGGATTAATTTCTCCTTGAGTTTCTTATTCTAAATTCTCTTTTCAGAGGACCAAACCTTGATGACACCATGGACTCTTCTTAAATTTTGAACCCAAGCAACCATTGAGTCTGCTTCATGTCTAATGCTTCTCCATTGATTTTGAGCAATACCCTCCAACTCTGGTTCCTGAGCCCACCATGCTTCAAATATGAAAATCGAATGGTGCATGAACCTACAATTACAATCCAAAAAATTGGAATATGATCAGAGGTGCTACTTGGCAATGCCTTTTGAATTGACATTGGAGAAATATCATCCATTTTGATGAGAGAAGGAACCGGTCAAGTCTGGCCAAAGATGGGTTTACTCTACCATTACTTCATGTGAAATCTCTTCTTTTCAAATCCAAATCTATTAAGTTGAGAGTTGAAATAAAGTCTATAAAGATCAGGTTATCCTTGATACATTGGGCACCACCTTTACGATCAGCCATAGACTTGGTAATGTTGAAGTCTCCACCCACCAGCCAGGGATCAAGGGAGAGTAACCTATGTCCCCAAGTTCTTGGATGAAGAGATCTCTAAGGCTTCTTTCATGAGGCCTGTAGATAGCAGCGAAGGTGAGATCCAAATTCAAATAGCAGCAATGGAGCACTACAGTGAGAGAGAAGGTCTTCCTGTACATCATTTTTAGAGAGAACAATCTTAAGATCCAACCAATTAGGATACCACCAAATAAGCCATCTGAGATAAGGGATTCCCATTTATCCAATTTGCTATCACCAATTGATTTTAGAAAGACCGCCGAAGGGGAAGCCACCTTGGTTCTTGAATCAAAATAATGTCACAAGTATGCAAAGCAATGAGATCCTTAATTGCATGCCTTTTCTTTGCGGCACCTAAGTCATGGATATTTCAGGAGATTACATGCATGGGAGATAGAGGAAACCACAAGCAGGGAGGAGCCACCCCACCAACAAGCTAGAAAGAATGAGTGTGATCGAGATGGGATTGACCACTCCAAGAGTTGGAGAAGAATGAGTCGCTGTATTTCAATTTGGCAAAATTTTGACCAGGATAATCCATCAGATGGATTGATATTTGAAATACAATGTAGATAACATGATCAGAGTTGACAGTTGAACTCTGAGGTGTCCTATGAGCATTTTGGTCAAGAATGAATTATATGAAAACTATATTCGCATGGGTTCTAAGGATGTTGTTCTACACATTCGATCTATCCGGCCGTCGGGTATCATTGCTAGATGGTCACTTCGATTGGTACAAAAATTTATTCTTGTACTATAGACTTAGGTTCAGATCTATGAGGTCACACACATTAGAGTTCACGATCCGATCGGATGGTTGATCAACGATTAAAAATCGTTCTAGGATTAAATGTTCAATACAATTGATATTTAACCTAATGCAAGTGTTGCAAGAGGATCGATTAGCAATTCGATTGCTAATTGACTTAATTTGATTAAGCCAATGGGCTGAGATTAAATCTAATTGAATATAATTTAATTAGATTTGATTTGAGCTTAATTGGATCAAGTTCAATTAGTTATTAGATAAGTCAAGTGCAAAGAAAACTAGTCCTAGTTCAATTAGGACTTGGGTCAACCTAATTTCTAATTCAATTAAAAATTAAATCAGATTTAAATCTAATTTAATCTGATTAAATTAGATTCTTAATTGGGTTAAGACCTATTTTAATTGGATTGATTTGATTTGGTTTGATTTAGTTTGAGAAACTAAATTTGAATCCTAGTAAGACTAGGATTCCTAGTAAACTAATCTGAATCATAGATTGAATCCTAGTAAGATTAGGATTCCACCTTGCGCCACCTTAGCCCCCCCACACTCACTCTTTCTTATTTGTGTGACAAAATCTTTTCTCTCAGGCCTTCACGCACACCCAAAACTTTTCACTCTTTCTCTCTTACATGGAATGTGGTTGGGGACCAAGTCAAAGTGGGAATTAGTTTGGATTTCAAATTCTGTGAGATAGAATTTTAAAAAATCAAAACTCTTTCTTTTTGGTACTAATTTTATCCAAATTTTTTTGAGATTTTTGTAACTTTTATGGCACATATTGTGTACCCTTTGCTGGTGGTCCATGGTAGAAAAAGGAGAGGGCACCCAGGAGTTGGGCACCACTTGACTTGCCCTGTTTGGATTATCCTTGACTAGATATTTGATCTAGACAATGATTCTTCATATCTCTCTATTTAAATAAATTTTTCTTAAATTTCATGGATTATATAGAATTGAGAGACCTTTGGGGCATGTGAAAATTAGGGAGAAAAAATATTAGGCATGGAGATATAAAAGACACAAAACTGAGTGTGTGGGTGAGCAAAGAGAAGAAAAGAGGATCTTCTTCTGGGGTTGCTGAGTTCACCTCTTTCCTTCCTCCATCTGTGAGTTTTCTGAGAGTGTCTCACATCTAAAACTCTTTCTCTTATTTTCATCTTTGAAGAGTCCAAATCAAGAAGAAGGAAGCATCTGATCGACCATCGAAGAAGGATCAGCACAGTACTAGCATACTGTACTGATTCCTGGATCAGAACTTCTGATCATAATTCGTGGGCTCATGTGGATGACTCCTAGAGACTGAACAAATGTGCGACTCACAACATCATCCTCAAGTCTGGATCAGCAAAGTTAGATCGTCTAACTTGCAAGGTAATAGATCTGATCTATTATATTTTACATGCATTAGATGTAGTATAGAAACATGTTGATATGATCAATATGTAGT
>KE505963.1:85728-101073 GCA_000441515.1 Elaeis oleifera | reverse complement strand
AAAAAAAATTAAAATCTAATTTTTAATCCATACATAAGATGTATACCTATTTAATTTAGATCTGAAAAAAATTTTGAGGTCTAATTTTGATTTGTATATATGATATATGAAAGCATGCTTAGGTCTGAAATTAGTTTATATGATTTGAATTTGTTATGTGTGTGATATGTGATTGTTTGTTTAGATCTGAAATTAGTTTCTAAGACCTATAATTTATTCATATATGTGATATATGATTTCATGCATGATCTAAAAATTATTTCGAGATCCAAAACTTACTTTTCATGCAAAGAATTTAGATCTGAAAATTTTGCTTTAAGATCTAAAATTTGTGTTTGTATATGATGGATTGTCATGGGTAGATCAAATTAGGTCATGTAATTAAATTACACTTAAAATTTTGATTTGATCATATTGGGTCTAAACTGATTTAGTAATTGATCAAACTGAGTCAAGTGTTATTAGAATTAGGTCAATAGAGCTTAAGATTATACAATTGTTGTAGATCACATAAATTGACACCCATATGTAGAATCAATTAATCTAAGGACTTAATTTGACTCTGTGGCTCGAGCCTAATTTGTCTAAGCTAATCTATTTAGACCAATTGATTAATTGGTATCTAAGACAAGTAATTGAGAGGTGGTTACTTAATTAGGACCTTGATCCATTAAGAGGGAGCCTGCCATTGATCTTCACTTACCTAGCCAATTTGGAAGATTCAGTTTTGAATATGGTTGCTTGGTGGTTGGGTTAGCCCATGTCTATTAGATCAGTTATTTGATAACTGATTAGATGAGATTTGAATTAAATCTCTCCATAAATATTAAGCCTATCGGTCTTCCACCGTTGTAGATGTGCGGGCATGCTACTGATGTTGATTGTTTTTAGCTGACACAGTGATTCAGTTGCATCAAAAATACGCAATCAACTATTAGCAAAGAGTTGCTCTAGGTTAAAGATAGGGTTGGGCTCAATAATTGTTAGGTGAGGGACCCAATGACGATTTTGCACCTGCTTGTGAAAGGTAGGTCAAACTTAACTAAGGAGTGTGGTCAATAAACTTTTAGATGAGTCCACATAACTTAGAGACCAAGTTGCTATAATATGCTTTGAAAAGTATCTGAATAAAGAGTTATCTATGCATCGATGTGTGTATTATCAATAACAGTTAGGTGAGGTGCACGACTTCAGTAGGACCACAGCATCGACTAGAAATCCATTTATCATGTTAGAATTTTCGTTTCTCCGCCCAGGGAGTGTGAGAGATCCGACAAAATAGTGAGAGCCTATTTGTTCTTAAAGTTTCTAGAGCAAATTATAAAATAAATATAAACACCTAATTAGAATCTTTACTCTCTACAGTTTATTGTGTCAGCTTTTAATCCTCTAGCTCGAATTCTAGATATCAACCATTTAATCGAAACCAATTATATACACTAGCTCAGAAAGCTAAGAATTGTTCTTAGTTTTAAAAATTAAGTCATGTTCTTGATCAGATTTTTTCTATATTATCAGCCCATCCCATCCAAAATCAACGAGCTATACTTGATAAGTAAATGGACAATGACAATAAAGGTAGGTGCTGTATGTTGGCGTCCATATCTGATGAACTCCAATGCATACATAAAGATATGTACACTGCCAATGACACACTGATTCATTTACAAAAATTTTGAGGTGATCAGAGTCACACAGCATATAAGATGCACGATGGACAGTCAGTCCATGACCATTGTTTGACAATGATCAGAGGATATTAAGGAGCTTGAGAAGCTTGACATGACCATGCACAAGGAATTGCTAGTGGATATGATCCTAGAATCCTTTCTTGATTTGTATAGACAATTTATGATAAACTACCATATGAATAAATATGAAAGCACTTTATCTGATTTGGTCAAAATGATCCTAACTAAGGAATCTTAAAAGTTTAAAGGAATATACCTGGAGAGCCTAAAGAAATAAGGACATATCTTGGAAAGGCATATCGAAATTGCTCAAAATTGATCTTATGATTTTCTCTTCTCCTAGTTGAGTATTAGACTCTAGTGTCTATTTATGCATTTTAGTATAGGATCTAAGAAAATGTAGAGGACTGAGGGAAGGTGAAGTAACCCTTTGAATTGGCAATAGGACGAGTGTTGCATTATAGCCGTGAACACCTAACCTTCGTGACTATTATTTATGTTTAGTTCTTAGAGGCAGTCTTAATCATTTACATGGTGATGCATTTGTGAACATATTTGAGCAAACAGTGAGTGCTATTAAGTCTGAGAGATCCATAGTTAAGATAAACCTGAAGTATATATGGTACTTTAGGTTCGATCATATAGGAGAAGAAATGATTTATGGATTGGAGAAACATGGGCTCTTGGGCTTATTGATTGTTGAGTCATATCTAGTCTGTGAATCATCTTTTTGAGAAAAAATGATCAAGCTATCCTTTATGGGATAAGAGAAGGGACCATTGACATACTTATACACATTTGATGTGTGTGGCCTATTTGATGAGCCAGACAAGAGAGGTTATCTCTACTTTACTACCTTTATCGATGATCAGTCATGGTCTGGGTATATGTATGAAATACAAATCTAATATCTTTGAAAAGTTTAAAGAGTTTAGATGTGAAGTAGAGAAGTAAACCAAAAAATCCTAAAGGTACTTCGATCAGATTGAGGAGGCAATGCCAAAGTAGAGAATTTCTCGATTGTCTTAAGGAAATAGCATAATTTCACTATGGACCCCTCCTAGTAAACCTCAGCTCAATGGGGTATCTAAGAGGAGAATAGGGCTGTATGAGATATGGTCCGATCCATAATGAACTTGACTGATTTAATCTTTATTTCTTTAGGGACATGCTTTTAATCTACCCATTGAATAAGGTATTCTCTAAATCTATTCCTACCACACCGTATGGGATATGGTAGGTAAGAAATCGAGTCTTGATCATTTCAAGATTTGGGGATGTCCAGCCGTGTCAAGCATAGCAGGTGAGATAAGTTAGAGGCTTGGTCTATGAGATCTCATTTCATAGGGTATCCTAAAGAGTTTGAATTACTATTTTTTTTCTCAGAGAATCACAATATGATTAAGCCGTCATGCTATCTTCTTGAAAAATAGTTTATCCAAGATAGAGATAGTGGGAGAATAAGCTCAAAGAAAGAGTCTCTGAGAGCAACGGGTCAAAGAACCTATAGAATCTATTGTGATGAGCTAGTACATGTAGTACCTTCTCTACCTCGTAGATTTAGTAGGATCTCCTATCCCTATGAAAGGTACTTGATATACTTACAGAGGATGTAAAGAAAATATTTCTCATAGGAGATAGAAAATATAGAGATGATCTCAAGACCTACAACGAGGTGATGTTGGTCATCGATCCTAAGAAATGGATGTGTAAATAACCTTCCTAAATAGATATCTTGAGAAGATATCTATATGAAACAAACTATGGATTTCACTTTCTGTGATAAAGATCATAAACTGCTAAGGTCCATATATAGACTTAAACAAGTATCTCAGAGTTGAACATTCGTTTCAACGGTGTGATCAAATTGTTTGATCAAGAATGAGGAAGAATCATGTGTTTACATGAAGATCAGTGGGGTGCTGTTATATTCCTCATATTATACGTGGATAACATCTTCCTGATTAGGAGTGTCCCATGCTGACATTGATTAAAATGTGGTTGTATATAGAATTCTCTATGAAAGATCTAGTGCAAGCATCCCATATTTTGAGAATAAAAGATCTATAGAGATAGATCTAAGAGGTGCTTGGGTTTTACAAAAAATGCATAGGGAGATACTGAAAGGATTTAGCATAGAAACCTTCAAGAGGGTTTGCTACCCTCTTGGGCATAGAAGTATGTTATACTATGTACTCGACTTAATATAGCCATTGTTGTGAGTGTCACGAGCAGATATCAATCGAATCTAGGCTAGGAGTACTAGATTACAGTGAAAACATCTTTAAGTACTTGAGAAGCACTAAAGATTTATTCTTGATCTTTAGAGAAGGGTCAGAACTAAGAGTGAGAGGATACACCAATTCAGACATTATGTTTGATGCTGATGATAGAATATCTACATCAGGATATGTTCTTGGTTCGGTATGTTAGAAGGGTTCCAAACAATCGATCAATGAAAGCTGAATACGCTATAGATGTATAGGACACATTCTGATTCTTATATTAGTTATGAAATTGGATGTCATGCTATCAGATACCATGATATTGTACCGTAAAGAGAAGGGTCCATAGCTCTCGCTAAGGAGCTCAGATCTCACCAGAAGTCTTAGCACATAGAGTAGTAGTATATGCGACTACCTCGAGTAGAAATACATAGAGGTGCAGAGAATAAACTCCACATAGGATATGGTAGGCCCAAGTCACTTGGCCAACCGAAGATCGAAGTCTATTTTGAGAAGATGAGGCTTAGATAAATAGTAGATTGGCTATAGTGTAAGTGAAGATTATTAGATGTATATCCAAGAAGCCAATCTTGACTGACATATATCATAATTCGAGGACATGATTTTGCACTTAACGAGTGATCTTAATTCCATTCATGTTGTTTATGTTCATGAATCGTCTAAAAATTAATAAAATGATGACACATATTCTCAAAGAGTTGAAAAAATTTGAGACATGTGTCATTGATGATTAATTTCTAAATTTCTCCTGATCATAGGATCATCATGGGAATGATGATTGATCTGGATAGATTAGTGCATGAATCACTTCCTTCAGACAGATGAGTCTCGAGTCTGCAGTGTAGAAACACTGAAGGAGAGTGTAGATAGTTGTTAGAGAATAACTAGTACTGAGCATGACCAACACAATAAGTCACATGGATGTCTGCTCACTCGTTAGTGACTTTCTCGATGCTGCAGTAGTATGATTGGTCCTTTCACTTGCGGTGTCATGGCTGCTCACAGTGAGGCTGCTAGAGTTTGATTACACAGAAATATGACCTCAATGAGTCTTTATAGTGGATGTTGGCGATAGTTGATCCACTGTAAAAGTAGGATGTGCATCTAGATGGGATCTATAGATCTTAGCAGAAAGAAGCAGTCCTATGTGATTTATGAGACTGAGTTCAGAAGTCTTTGGCCAAGATAATGTGATTAGTAGAAAAGAGTTTTCACAGATATTCACAGGATAAAATCGAGTCGAATAAATCTAATATGTTACTGACGATGGGGTTTGATAAATTTTCATGACCTCCATCTAGTCGAAACTCATGATAGAGAAATTGTATCACACGTAAACTGTACTTAGAGGTTCATCATTTATTCTATTGGGTTACCACTACATACTGCTAGGTGTTATTAATGGATTGTAAGACCGATGAGCATCATCTTGATGATCGATGATCTTTGATGGACAGAATTAGAATGGTTCCAACCCATTGAAAGGAGTTTCGATGATATTATGATAGAGATCACAATATATCTCACTGTCAGATAAAATAGAACCTATAGGTCACACATAAAAAAACTTTAACTAATCAAATGGTTGATTTACAATTATGAATCGTAATAAAATTTAATTATCAATATGATTAATAATTAATCCAGTATAAAAGTTGTAATTGTAAACTTACTAAGTGTTAGTAAGTTATAGGAGGATTTAATTGATAATTAGATTGTAATAGAGTCCAGTTTGATTGAGTTATGGGGTTTAAATCAGATTTAATTGAATTTGATTCAATTTAATTAGATTTGGATTTGATTAGATCAAGCCCTATTGGATAACATGCTTGATTGAGAGATAACCTTATATCCAAGAAATCAATCCTTAAGTTCGGTGGGGTTTAGCCTAACTAATTTTCTAATTGGATTAGGGCTTAATTGGATTTCTAATTGGGCTAGGATCTAGTTAGTTATTTGGTTATAACTAATTCTTAAGTTAGTTAAGATTGGTCCAAGAATTGGTTAGAGCTTGAATCAAGATTTAAGGAAGTCCTAGTTTGACTAGGACTCATCTCTTCCTAACAACCCACCTCATCTCCATGGCACACTGGGATTAGTACCTTTTTTCCCTTATTTTTGCATAAAGTATTCCTCATGCCCCATCCTTCTTTCCATGAGATAAGTCATAGTTAAAAGCTGCACTCCAAAGCTCTTCTTACACGCCTACAAAATAGGAGTTGGCACCGCCCCCAAACTCCAAAATCAATACCCTATTTTGACTCAAACTCCTTTTCAAGCCCTATTTAATGCCACTTTAAGGAGGCTTCTTGGGTGGCAAAAAGGATGGTTAGCTGCTGGTCTTCATACAGAAAAATTAGAAGAAAAAGAGAGGAAACATTCCTCTCCTTGGCATAAAAAAAAGGTGAGGAAGAGGGTCTTCCTTATAAGCTGAAGAGAGGAAGAAGGTCTTCCTTCTTGTGGGCTGATTTTAGGGAGAAAAGGATTCCTCTTAGAGGTGCACAAAGGAAGAAGAAAAAGAGTTTTCTTCATAGCATGAAAAGGGAAGGAAGAAGGAAGAGTTCCTTTTTGAATCTAGAATTTTGAAAATGAGAGAAAGGTTCTCTCTCATGCGTAGAAGAAAAGAGAAGAAAGGGTTCTTCTTTAGATCTCTAGCATAGAGATCAACATCCTCCTATTCTTCTTCATCTCTAAGAGTATCTTGAGAGAAAAGAAGAGTCTTCTTCAACCGTCATGATGTGATCTCTGTAAGAGAGCTAGCATTTCGGTGAGATCAAAGGCTTCTAATCAAATCAAGACCTTGTGTGGATATCTGTAGAGCCTGGATGCTTGTGCGGCTTCAAAGAGATTTGAAAGACATCCAAGATCATCGCTTCACAGATCAAGATTGACTCGCGATGAAGTTTCATATTTGAAGATGGAAATACGAAACAGGTACACGATCTATCCATGTGTTTATTTAGATTAAAATCAAATCATATTATTCTGCATATGAACTAGAACCTTAGGTGCCTTCATATGATGAATGCATATTATTGATTAAAAGAGTTTTAATCTATTATTCTGCTATATTTGATTTAAAAAATTTAAATCTACATGCACGAGCACTTTAGAAACCCCAACAAGGACATTCCATTCAAAAGATTAAAGTATATCCCTAAAGAAATAAGGGTTAGTAAGTGAGTGAACCTTATAATGGACCAGACCATATCTAATAGGATCCAATTCCTCCTATATCTATTTTCAATTAGTACTTAGAGGAGTCCAATGTAAGACTATGCCATTTGTATGAGATAATTCTAAAATTCTATTATGATATTCACCTCCTTGATCCAATCAAAGAACTTTAAGAGATTTCTGAATTTATTTCTACTTCACATCTAAATTTTTAAATTTTTAAAAGCTTCAGACTTGTGTCCCATATCATGAACAATTATCGATAATAGAGTAGAAATTACCATCCCTGATCTGCACATCAAATGAGCCAGACACATTAGTACGTTCCAAGGGTAAGTATGTCAGTGGTCCTCTTCTCAGGTCCCACAAAGGTAGTTTGGTCATTTTTCTTGATGGTAGGATCCACAAATTGGGTATGACTCAGAATTCACTAAGCCTAGGAGACAATCCATTTTCAGTTTGTATATTCTATCCTCTTCAAAATGATCTAACCTAAGGTACCACTTATACTCATGGTTTATCTCATCCATTGATCTTTCAGATCCTACAATACTCACTATTTGCTCGAATACATCAGTATGTAAACA
The DNA here is from genome assembly GCA_000441515.1 of Elaeis oleifera. Classification (NCBI taxonomy): domain Eukaryota; kingdom Viridiplantae; phylum Streptophyta; class Magnoliopsida; order Arecales; family Arecaceae; genus Elaeis; species Elaeis oleifera. Next base: position 93,372 of record KE505963.1, on the reverse strand, counting down.
AACAAATCTGGCATACCTTCACAAGTTGTGTCATCCTTTTCTTTAGGCTATCCAGGTAGAAAGATAATTTCTTTCCAAGTAGCCATCAGCACTATGGTGAAATATTTTTCTTGCCTGACTCCTTCTCCTTAAGAAGATTCTTTTTTGGCTCATCTCCCATAGACCTCTTGTTGCAAAAGACTCTCTTTTGGAACCAGATGCCATTCTATAGCAAGAACATAGCTCCTTGAATTTTTTAAGATCTCCTAAGTGATCACCAATATGTTCAGCAATTTCTATAATGTGCTATCAATCTTGTTTGTATGGTAGTTTACAATAAACTAATCAAAATGAACTACTAGGGGACTGCTGCATCAAATACACATTCAACTCCTTATGCATGATCATCTTGAGCTTCTCAAGCTCTTTTAGATTCTTAATCATTGATAACAATGATCATGGATGGATTGCCCGTGTAGTCTGGCTCTGTTTACCATACAACTCTTACAGGTAAGTTATCATAGTTCTGAAGTCTTGATATCCTCATGCTGGGCCTTGAGGTCAAGATATAGCACCTAATCTAATTGCTGCCATCCATCCATTTATCAAGCACTAAATATTTCAATGGTTGGATGGTTTGGTAATACTGAAAAATCCTGGTCTAGAATATATCCTAACTCTTTTTGAGTTCAGAACTATTCTGAAGTTTCTAAGCCAGCTGTTTGTAGTCATCCTAGTTAATCAGTTGAACTCTTAATTAAGGTTAAGGAGTTTGAAGCTGATTTATGATCTAAAGAGAGAAGAAGATTCTAATTAGATATTTGTACTTAATTACTATTTATTCTAGAGACTTTAAGAAATAAATTAGACTCTCATTATTCTCATGGATCTCTCACACTCCCCTATGGAGATGTGAAAACTCTTATGCAATTAGAGTTTCTAGTGGGTACTGCGATCTCATTGATATGCATGCACCTCATCATGTCTGAAATATTAGACCACACTATACCAATGAGTGGACAACTATTGTCCAATACTTCTCAAGTATGATGCAGCGATTGGTCTTTAAGTCATGAAGCTTCACTGTGCCCAGAATATTGGTCCAATCTTTAGTTAAGTCAGACCCACCATTCAATGTATAGGTAAACCATCATTAGGTTCTCACTATGCCTAAAATATTAGGCCAACCCCATCTTTATCTACCAACATCTCATACTAATAGGATGGTTGCATCTTTCCAATGTAACTGAACCACTGTAACAAGTCGAGAACAATCAATACTAGTAGGACATCGGCACTCCTAAAACGATGGAAGATCTAAACTTAATATTTGTGAGGATATTTGATTTAGGTCTCTTCTACATAGTCACATATACCTCATGTAAATGACTGGTCTGATTCAGATCAGTACATCTCATGTCTGACTAACTTGGTTTAGGTCAGCACATTGATGTCTGATAAACCTAGTTTAGGTCAGTATATCTCATGTCAGATTAATCTAGTTTAGTTCAGCATATCTCATGTCTGATTAACCTGATTTGAGTTAGCATATCCCATGTTTGATTAACCTGATTTAATTCAACATATCTCATGTCTGATTAACCTAGTTTGGGTCAACACAATATCATGTCTGACCAACCTAGTAGGAATGGATGAACATGAATGACTAAGCAACCTTATTCAAATTTAATCGATCAGGTTGGTCAGGTAAGTGAGATCGATGAGAGGATAGCTGATGCTTGCCTTGGACACTATTGGAATGGCCAGATAAACATGCTCCCAATTAAAAGCTACCCGTCGAGACTTACCTTAGACATCAATTGATCAATTAAAATTGAGTAAGTCAGCCTAGCTACTTGGACTCGATCTACTGGACCATATTAGGTCTTGAGTTGATCAACTCACATCAAATATGAATCGATACGACTAATTATAACTAAACTCGATGTTGAGTCCCTTTTGACCTAATCCTAATGAACTATTGATTAGGTTCAATCAACTGCTCAAAATCGGTAAGGATTCTAATCGATCTAATCAAAAACCCTAATTATGTCCAATCACTAGACCTAATTGTTCAACCCATATCCGCATGCATAACCTAAAATTCAGATTCTAAAAATAATTTTTAGAGTAGATTTAATTGCATGAATTAAGGGACTATGATCTTAAAATAATTTCAGATCTAAACCTAATGTCATATATCATATATATGGTGTTTTAGATCTAAAATCTATGAAATATATATCACATATATAAATCTTTTAAATCTAAAATTAACATGATACATATCTCAAACATGTAAAATTAGATCTAAAATAATGATTAAAATAATTTAAAATACTTTTAAAAATCTATTCGCATCGTATTAGGATAATCTTTTCAATATAGGGATTAACCTTATACCAGAACAACCTTATTTCAGTGTGACGCAACCCATAATCATTTTAATTTCAGATCTAATATCAAATAAGACATATCTCATATATCTAATTTCAGATCTAAAGTCATTGATTTATATGTTTCAAAAACTATTTTCAAAACTGATTAATCTTGCGTCAGGATAGCCTTCGCAGTATAAGGGGTAAACTTTATACCAGGATAACCTAACTTCAGCACAAGATCGATTTTAATCAACTACAGCTTTCAGATCTAAAGAGAAATCAGATCTAAATTTATTTCCTGCATGTTAAGAATCCATGGCTTTGATGCCACTATTGGATTTCTAGGTGATAGGCATGCAAAATTTCATCTCATAAATATTCATTGTGGAAAGAGAAGATTAAAACTATTTTAATCTAAGACATGCTAGGATCTAATCTTAAAATCATCTAAGAATCAATTAGCATGCATAAATAAATTTTATAAATAGATCTAAAATCAAAAATAGTGAAGGAAGATTGATTACCTTAATCGCTTTTCCATCTTCTTGTCGGATCGGATCCTGTGGATGTCCGAAATTTTTGTCAGAGCTGCATAGGTACCCGACTTTTGCTGGTATCCATACGGAGATGATATGATCGAAGCACTGAGGTCACTAGGGTGCTAGCATTTTACAGGCCTCACTCCTTAGTTTGGATCTCGAACCTCTTCCTCTAGATCTCGAAGAATAGGGCTGCAGCACAAACTCTTCATGTTGATTTGTTGGTTAAAGTACTAGATGCCTAGAAGAGAAGAAAAATATTTTTTTCTCTCTTCCTCTCTCTCTAATCTCTCTCTCCCTGATCTTATCTGAGGAGAATATGGGCGTGGAGGTTATACCTTGCGACAAGAAAGAAAGACACTCTTGAAACCCCACGCATGCCCTACACCTCTCCTCTAATTTTTGTCACACAAATTAATTCCCACACCCTCATCTAATAAGTTCTAATCCAAATCAAATTTGAAATCAAATAGGTTCTTATCAGGAAGAGTCCTGGATAAGAGAGACTCTCAAAGAGGTAGTTGGTGCCCCCTTCCTTTCACGTGCACAAGGGGAGAAGCAACATGAATCTCACTCCCCACTCCTTAATTGGATGCCCAAATAAGAGAGAGAAGCTCAGTAAAAGGGTACTATTTCATTTGGTTTGATTGGATTTCAAATTAGATTCGATTCAAATTCGATTCGAGCCCGATTCAAATCAAATTCGAAAAAACTGTCAAATCTGATCTAGTCAGGATTGATATCCAAGTCCTATTTAGATAATTAAATCCAATTAACCTCAAATTAAATCAAATCTAATTAAATTAAGTTTGATTTAAATTAGTTAGAATTTGATCCATAATTTAATCAAACTTAATTATATTACAATATTTGTAATTAAGTTCCTCTACTAACAATTAGCAGTTTTTAAATCTGTGCACTTATAAATTAGCAGTTTCTTAATTCAAACTATCAATCTAATTGATAATTTAATAATGATCTAAGCTATTGATTAGTCATGCTTCTTTTGTATGTGATCTCTTAGATTCTAGTCTATCTGATAATGAGATATACCGTGATCTCCATCACAGTATCATCAAAACTCCTTTCGATGGGCTGAAATGATTCCAACTCAATCCAACAAAGATTGTTGATCCAAGAATGATCTTAGTGAGTTCTCACAATCCATCAATAATATCGAGCAGTATGTAGTGGCTGTTAGATGTGTATCCTAGAAGTCAATCTTGACTGACATATACTTTTCTCTACGACATATTTAATACTTGTTGGACAGTCTTTATAACCAATCATATCTTATGTGTTCATGATTTATCCTAAAAATTAATAAAGATGATTTTATATATTCTCAAAGTGTTGAGAATTTGAGACATACATCATTAGTGATTAATTTTTAAATACTCTCAATCAAAAGATCATCACGGAGAACAGTGATCAATCCATTTGAGATCGGTATATGGATCACCTCCCTTTAGGGTAGATGAGTCTCGAATCTGCGGTGTACAGATACTAGGATGAGAGTGTAGATAATTATTAGAGAATAACATACACTGAGCATGATCAACACAAAAACCACTTGGATATCTACTCACTCGTCAGTGGTCTTCTCGATGCTGCAGTGGTGTGACTGATCCTTTGACCTACGGTGTGTTAGCTATTCGCAGTGAGGCTACATACTTTAACTGCATATTTTTTGGTCCCTAGCCATTCAGATCTTTGCTATGTATGTTGACTATTGTAGGTTCAGGTTCGCTGTTTGGAGTAGGATACACCTAGATAGAATCTATCGATTTTGGTAGAAAAGGAGAAGTCCTATGCAATTTGTAAGACTGAGTTTAGAAAATCTCTGGTCAGAGTAAGTGTGAATACTGAAAAAGAGTTTTCATAGGATTCACAAATGAACTCAAGTCGAGCCAATTTAGTATATGACTGACGATGGGATTTGACGAATTCTCCATGACCTCCATCAAATCGGGACTTACAATAGAGGGATTGTATCACACGATAACTGCACCTAGGGGTTCATTTTTCTGTTCTACTGGGTTGCCACTACATATTGCTAGACATCACTGGTGGATCATGAGAACTCACTAAGATTATTTTTGGATCAATAATCTTTGTTGAGGTGAGTTGAAATTATTTCAGCCCATCAAAAAGAGTTTCGATGATACTATGATGGAGATCACGGTATGTCTTACTACCAGATAGAATAAAATCTGAGGGGTCACACATAAAAAGAGCATAACCTGATCAATATTTTGGATCATATTCAAATTATCAATCAGATTGGTAGTTTGAATTTTAGAAACTGCTAATTTGTAAGCATTATAATTTTGACAGCTGCTAACTGTTAGTGCAAGGACTTAATTACAAATATTGTAATTTTCTTAGAGCTGATTAAATTATGAATTAAGTTTTAATTAATTTAAATCAAATTTAATTTAATTTAATATTAATTAGATTCAATTATCTAAATCAAATTTGAATTTCAGGCTTGATTGGATCAAGCTTGACAGTATTTTTAAATTCAACTTATTTCAGACTCGATTTGAACACGATTGAGACCCTATTTGAACCAGATGAATCTTGATTCAGAGAGTCTTGGTCCCCTAAGACTCTCTCTCTAAAAATCATGCCAAGAAAGAAGTAGGGTGATGGTTTTCTCGCCACTTTGTTTTGCATGCGTGAAGGAGAGGGGGCACCAATAGTTGGTGCCCCACCTTATCTGGGACTCTCTCTCATCCAAATTTTTTCTTATTTGAACATGATTCAAAATAGGATAAAATTATCTAATTAGGGCTTTTAAAGATATATTTTGTGTGATAAAAAATTCTTGAACGGCTTATCTCAACTCCCTTCCAACCTTTGATTTCTTTCTTGCCGCATGAACTTTATCTCAACTCCCTTCCAACCTTTGATTGGTTTTGAATGGCTTAGATCAAATGGGATTTGATCTTTAGGGTTTTAAGAGGTGGGTGTGCATGAGATATGAAAAGTTGGTGCGGCAAAAATAAGAAAAGGGAGAGAGGGTGCGTGTAATAGGAGATGGGCTTCTTTCTTACATCATTCTCTCCTCCCAAATGCCTCCCTCTCTTTCTCCCTTACTTCCCAACACCCAGATCTGATAGAGATCAGATTTAGGAAGAGAAAGAGAGAGGAGAAAAGAAAGAAGAAAGGTTTCTTTTTCTCTTCATGGTGATCTAATTCAGATCCCATCGGATCTGTGCGAAAGAGTTCGCGCAGCGATCTCTTTTCCAAGATCTAGAAGAAGAGATCTAGATCCAAAGATGAGGAGCAAGATTTGTAAGGTGCTAGTACACCAGTGATCTCGATGCTCCAATCAGATGGCTTTATATGGATACCAGTAGAGGTCGGATGCATGCGTGGCTACGATCAGAACTCGAGACATCCACAGGATCCGAGGTATGGAGATCTGATCGCCGTTTGATTTTTCTAATGATTTATTTTTTTATTCAGATTTTAGATCATGGTTGAATATTCGTATCAAGATCTCAACTATAATTTTTATATCAGATCTAGTATGTATATGAATTAAAATTATTTTAATTTATTTACTTTCACTGCTTCATGTTTAGAAAAATTTTTAAACTATACGTACGAAATCGTAGCAGTTTTCTAATAGTGGTATCAGAGCAAAGTTCTGATACAAATAAGAAACCTCCTCAGATCTGATATCTGATTTATAAAAATTAGATCTGAAAGTTAGTTAGATGATCACATTGTTCTGAAATAAGGTTGCTCTAGCATAACCTCTGTTATGCAGAACAATTGTCCTAGAATGATGTATAACATCGATTAAAGTTAGATCTGATTTTTATGCATGCTGTAATATGATTATAGGATTATTTTAGATCTAAAATCATTTCATATATGAAATAAATCATTAGTTATTCAGATCTGAAATTGGTTTTAGATCTAAAAAATTTTAATTAGGATATAATTTGGATCTAGTATGTTTGCTAAATTTTTTTTATATGCATAGATTCAAAATTATAGTTCATATGTTTGACATGTGAAAGATATTTTAATCTGATTTTTAATTGATTACATATATGATATGTTAGATTAAATTCTTAGTAGCTTAGTAATCGAATTAAGATAGTCACCATGACCGTCCGGTCATAAGATGTGAAGGGATCAAAGTCTCTCTCTTGCCCATTCGATGGGTTCTCTCTTATGATGTGTAGAGGTGCCGACTGTGATATTTTCTATGAAGATGAACAGCGAACGAAAAAGTGTATATAATACATGTTTTAGATTTAAATCAGATTATGCATGTATTTTTATGTATTTTAAATCGATTAATATTATATGTGATATATTATTTTGACACACGATCTAAAACTTAATTTTTGTAAAATCCTAAATCCAAAACCTTAGACTTTGTTTGTATGAAAACTTGAAACTGTGACTGGCATGCCTGTGGAATCGACTCAATTCTCAAATGGATCGACTTGAGTTGTTAAGGTGAGTTGACTCATTTTTGTTGGAGTCGACTCAAAACCCTGGTAGGTCAGCTCATTTGCTAATGAGCCGACTAAATTATGCAGGCTAGATCTATAGATTTCTATTTATCTCAGTATGCTGACTCACTGTGATAAATCGATTCGTGTACCAGGGTGAATCGACTTGATTCTGCAAACAGTGATATTATATAAGATACAATATAAATGGTTTAGATTAAAAATATTTTGAGATCTAAATCTAAATCTATGTATATAATGCAC
>KE505963.1:65285-78309 GCA_000441515.1 Elaeis oleifera | reverse complement strand
AAAAAATCTCATCACAACACACTTGTGATTGGCTTATAGGGCACTCTTCTTTCAAAGACTTTCTATAGGGATTGATATGATATTAATTTAGTGATGCTTATGATATATTTTGGTAGTACTTCCTTGTTGTGCTATCTACAAGGATAGTATTATTCAGATATGATCATATAAGATTGAAGGATATGACTTAACTAAAATATTATAGTTTGTTGTACTATTCACAAGGCTATAAGTATTTTAAAGGTAAAATCTATGTTGAGAGTTGCATGAGATGCAATTGGTAAGGAGTTACCTACTCTTAAACTCATAAGAGCTTGTTGTGCTATCCACAAAATTTTTTATGAGAAATTGAGATCTCAACCTCACTAAGGAATAGATGATAGGTTTTCTCATTTTTCATATTTGAAGGTTATAAAATTTGCTAAAATAATGGGAGACACATTTAGATAAAAATCTTATCTAAATTATACATGTCATCATGAGTAGTCTTTTTATATTCTTATATATTTATTTGCATCTTTATTATCACTACATGGTATATTTGATATTTTTAAAATTGATCAAACTTTATGGAATGGTAGAGGAACCTGAGAATAGTTCTTACTTAGGAGATAGCCTCCTATTCTCCTGATTTTGATTTGATCGAAAATGATACTATAAAGAAGAAAAATTGTATATAAGATATGACGGGGATTGACAGTATGACTATCAAATATATCCTGATTAACTTAATCATGTGATTAAATCAATATCAAGAATGGTGAGTTAATTAAGGATTTGATCCTATTAACTCTCTTGGATTCCTTCTTTAGTATTTTCTAGGAGAAGAAGGTGAAGAATACCTTTACCATGGGTATCTATTATCATTATAGAAATGATGAGCATTGAAAAAAAATTGAGAGAGTATCTTGCAAGTGTGAAGCAGTAGCAAGATGTAAAAGTTACATCTGCTAATGGTTTGTATATGATACAAACTAATTTATCATTGAGTACTTCATCTTTAGAATTTTGGATATGAGATATCTCATATAGGTCTCATTTATGCAAAGCGTTGCTGGACCTATAAAGCTAAAGTAAGGTGACTACATGCTTTTTGGCACTAATGGATAGTCCATTCATGCTAAGGCTGTAGGAACCTACTTATATATATAACCTTCTAGCAAGGTTTAGAAACTAGTAGACCATTGTTATATATCTAAATTTATCAAAATATTATTTCAATTTCTTTATTGTTATAGCATGATTTTAAATTAATGATAAGAGTAAAAATTATTCTTCTTTTGATAAATTTTATGGCTATGAATTTATGATAATGGTCTCATATTTCTGTCACTCAATGATGTTGTTTTTCATGTTGATGAGAACAAAAAAATTTATGTGATAGTCACATATCTCTGGCATTACCAACTTGACTATTTTTGTGAGTCAAAAATAAACAAGTAATACAAAGAAGAGTTCTTTGATCTGTATGATTTTGAATTATATAAAACTTATAAATCTTATCTCATGGATAAAATGACCAAGATCTCATTTATTGGATATAAAAAAAGGCAAGCACGGTATTAGGTCTTGTACATATGGATGTTCAAAGACTAATAATATCTTAACTTAGAGATAGACACTACATATGAGATATGGTGTATTCCTTAATATGCTTCACAAATTTTGTTATCTCATTCTGAAAATATGCCCTAGAAATTGCTACATACGTTTTGAATTAGATACCGTCAAAATCTATTACTAGCACTCCATATGAGATATGAAAAAAGAAAGAGGTAGGTTGCCCAGCTTATGTGAAAATAGTTGATGTACATAAGTTTTGTACTAGATCAGATTTGTATAAGTTTATAGGTTATCCTAAAGAGTAGTATGTGATACTATTTCTACCATCCTACTGAACAAAAGATGTTTTATCAGTAGGTATGCTACCTTTTGGAAAAAAAATTTTAAGAAGGAGACAGTAGGAGGATAATTGAACTTGAGAAATTCAAGAACTATGAACTATTCTATTATAACCTATGGAGTGTCCACAAGTTGATCCTCGACCAGATGTGCCTATTGATGAGGCACAACCATGACATACACCTCCTCACCGAAGGACAATCTGAGTGTGTAATATACCACTCAAAATATAAGTTTGTCATTGAGAATGACGATACACCATATGTCATTGAGAATGACGATACACCATACATCATTGAGAATGATATTTTCTTAACCTATTCGGAGATAGTCATGAGTAGAGACTTTGACAGATGGTTTGAAATCATGACATCCGAAATGAACTCCCTATACATTAATCAAGTACGCACTACAGTTGAAGCACCTATGGGTATGACCCAACAGATTGCTAACAGAAATGTCAATCCGGATTTTTTTTGCTATTGCCACATACCAACTAGAGACTTTGTCTCTAGTGGGAGGGCAAATCCATTTATGGATTAAAGCAGACATCGAAGAATCGGTACTTTATTTTGATGAGATAGTCAAAATGTTTGACTTTATCAAAATATGGATGAGCCGTGTGTATGCAAGAAGATAGGTGGGAGACCCACTAGCTTCTTGGTTATGTATGTGGATGACATACAGCATATTGAGAAGCTTGTCCCAATGTAACATTTGGTCAAAGATATGCTTATCACAGAAGTTTTTTAAAAAAAATTGGGTGAAGCATCCAATTTACTTGACATCTATAGTGATAGATGTAAGTGGATGCTAGGCTTGTCCCAATCTAGGTACATAGATTTTATGTTGAAGAGGTTCAATATGAATGGGTATAAAAGTATTTACTTACCATATATTCAATGTACCAAGCCTAATGTGGTTTGTGCTTTGTGCATAATCCTTAATTTCAAACAAATCCATGATAGAATCTTTTGAAAACTATGAAAAATATTCTAAAAGTACTTGAGAAGTACTAGAGGGACAGTGAATTAGAAGAGTTCCAAACAGCAAACTGTGTTTGACTCAGTTAATTGCTGTTAGTAAAAATTGCTAAGAAAAGTCGCCTGATGAAAGCATTTATCATTGAGTTGGGTGTGGTCTCCTCAGAAATCCACGCACATCTTATGGCACTTTCACCTCACTCATGATTTGATCATAAAATGAGTTTATATAAAGAACAGTATAATGGATCAATTTACCAAGCCTTAATATAGCAGCAGTGTGTTCGCCATCTTGATTGCATTGGGCATCAGGTATAGGGATGATTGGCTTTAGTGCAAGTGAAAGATTGAAAGAAAGTGCCCTACAAGCCAATCACATGGGTGACGCGATAAGGACTTTCTTATGTTATCTTTCTGCTCATTTACATAACATTGATTATTTTATTCATGAGATATTATGTTTTATCATTTACTGCATCATATTTTTATGCTTATAATAAACTCCTTAGATTAGGGTAATGATTTTAGGGCCATGATGAAATCATGTCAGTGAGACTTAAAATCTTGATAGCCTCAATGTAAAAAATTTTCAATCATTGGATTATCGAGTCGGAGATCGATGATGTCGAAAAGACTGGTGCATCCTATGTATGCTCAATGGAGAGGGTCATTGATCTCATAATCACTTGTGTGGTAACACTAATACAAGGATGTAGGTGCTCATTAGAGAATGAGTTTACTGAATTGATCTATAGGAAGAATATCTGATGGAGCCTTATAGCATGTCGACAGATGGTTCTCCAGTGGGAGTGGTGCAAGTAATCCTTTGACCTGAGATCATCATGGTACCTTGTGTATATAGATTCTTACTTTGATTTATTCTCTAGCATGCCACTTTGAGATATGTCTGAGATATTCTAGGTTTGGTGAAGTATGCATGGAGGTTGTGAGTGATCAATATGGAATCGGTCACTCTTTGTAGGAGGAGAGAACATCCCATATGATCTTATAGGATGATGACTCTGAGAGTCTCTAGCCAAAGCAGGAATAAACAGTAGAAAAATTCTACTAGTTCATCAATCGAGTCATCATCATCAGATCGAGATACATATGAAAAGATATTTAGGCTTGATATGATTTCATGCCCATGGTCTATTTGGGATGTTGTATGATTGAAGGATTGAATTGCATGGTAACTCATCATGAAAGAATAATTTTGATATTTTTATCAAATTTTATATCTTCTGGGTAGTCATGACATATTGCTAGATGTCAATCTTAACTTGTGGACTTACAAAATTAAGAAGTTTAATTCAGAAATTGATTAGAAGGTGTTCTGATTAATTGATGCCTTTGGGCTGACCTAATTGGATTAGGTCATGAGTTTGAGTCTACTACTGACTAGATATGGAACCCAATGGGTTACACACAATAAAATTTGATCTTGATCTAATTTATTTGGATTTATTATAAATCATATGGGTTAATTAAATTACTAGCACATGAATTAACCCAAGTTCCTAATTGGGTTCAGTGCAAAGGTATTTATGCTAACCCTTAAGCTTGATGCCTTGACCTAATGAGATTAGGTTTGAACCTATAAATTAATAGGTGGCTTACCTAATTTTATGAAAGTGTTCCATAAGAAGTCAACTTCCTCCATGACAAACCACATGCCAAAATAAAGGCACGCCCATTATTTTGCATTAAGATTGGAGGAGTCCTTCTTAAATACTCCTCTTAATTTCCTTCTTTATTCCACACATTCTTTTGTTTTTAGCACCATCAAATGGTGCCTTGGGATATGTGGGTGCAGAAGAGAAGGAAGAATCCTTCTCTATGAAGGAACTCACACACCAAAATTAATTGGGATGCCACATATTTTTGTGCGATGAGATTGGAAGAGGCCATCTCATTAAAAACTCTTAACTTCTTTTCATTTGCATTATTATTCCATGCTAATTCCTAAGGGGTGGCGGCATCAGATGATGCCTTGGATGGTATGCAGAGAGGAGAGTCCTTCTGCAGATTAAAAACCCAACTAAATCCCTTAAATGGAATTTAATCATCATGGAATTTAATGGGACGCCAATTGTTGGCATTCCTTGGAGGCACCCCTTCTTTCTTATTTAAAGGGGGCATCTCCTATGTGATATACATGGCATTTTCCCTGGTGGTTAGACATGAAAATGAAGAGAAAAAAGATAGAAAAAATCTAAAAAAAAGACAAAGAGAAAAGGGAGAGAAAATAAAAGGAAGGCAAGAGGAAATTGAAAAGCATATGATGCTTGTCCTAAAATCAGATTGTTCAAATGTTGAACATCTAATCTGATTTTTATGTGGTGAGTTTTTATAAGAATAATTTTAGTGTGGTCTTAGTGGAGGTTTCGAAGACATACAAGTAGTGGTGCAATTTGTTCTTACGAAGAACGATTGGCAGTAGACTTGCGAAGACAGTTGTAGCACTACATCGAATTGAAGGGCCCTGATCAGTTTCGTGCAGATCACCGTTGGAGGGCTTCTCCTTTGGAGTCTTATGGAGATCTCTCTATTACCATATCCTCATCTTGATGTTGGTATATGACTTCTGATCTATCATTAATATCCATGCTTAATTTATTAAACTTGTGTTCAATAGTTGAATGCATGAAAAATTTTTAAATATATATTCCGTTGCGTTACCGGAACCAACAAAAGATCCAAGATCTTGAGAAGAAGCTGATGGAGATTCAGATTGGCAAGTCACAGGGTGGGAGAGATTTTAGCTTGCAATCTCCCTTCTCTCAGCAAATCCTTGATGAATTGGTTCTTATTCGGTTCAAGATGCCTACTGTGGAGTCATTCAACAGCTCCACTAATCCATTAGATCACTTAGAGGGTTTTAGAGCCATCATAAGGCTACAAGGGATGTCTAATATCCTACTGTGTATCATCTTCCCCATCACCCTCAAGAAATCTACAAGAATCTGGTTCCTGACCTTCAGCCAGGATCTATCGCTTCTTTTGAACAGTTGGCCAAACTATTTGTCATTTACTTTGGCAATAACAAGGTTCACCTAAAAATACTAACAGTCTTTTTATTGTGAGGGAGCAAAAAAGTGAATCTCTGTAGGACTACGTCGTACACTTTAATGCAACTACTTTGGAAGTTAAAAATTTCAATGAATCCGTTACTATGGTAGCTTTGAAGCAAGGACTCAGGAGCAGCCACCTGATCTTCTTCCTCAACAAAATTATTTGGATAACTATAAGCAAATGCTCATCCAAGTATGGAAGTATGCACAAGCTGAAGAAGAAGAAAGCATATTCTATCAGGCAAGAAAAGAAGAAGTAAAAAAAAGTGGCCTCGAAAAGAAGATCACAAGAAGCAACAGGATAATACTGACAGACTTTAGAAAATTTGAGATCTAGAAGCCCGCCTTGACAATTTAATTCCTACACTCCATTGTCCGCCCTCAAGCTCCGATACTAATGGAGATCGAGGGTCAAGGATATCTTCACCGATCTAATCCTTTGAGGGCTCTACTAGAAAAAGAGATAAAAAAAATACTACTGTTACCACCAGGACCACGACCATGATATTGAGGAGTGCCGACAATTAAAGGATGCAATAGAGGCACTGATATGCGGAGGTCAACTTGACAAGTATGTCCGAGATCGGGCTAACCAAATAGTCTAAAATTTTCCATAAAGGTAATCTAATACTCCGACAAGATGAGGTCCCAAAGCCCACAGAACAAGAAAATTCACTATGATCTGAGAAGGATCATATCGGATTACCAAAGTAATTCATTCAGAAGCTTATCAGATTGAAATTTGGATGGTACAATCATTTCAAAATATAGAATGCTGAAAATCTTAGAATATACTATTAGTGAAATCTTCTCAATAAAGCATTTATCCTGATAAAGACAAAGTTTTGATTAAAGTTTTCATTAAAGAATCCTTCTTCATCCAAACCAGATTGGTGAAACTCAACCCAACAAGATCAAAAAGCCCCAGTAGGCCAAGTCCACCTGAGGACCAACATATCAATCTCCGGATCGAGATAAATCCCAATAAGATCAAAAATCCAATCTCGATCCGGATCGATTTAAAGCCCCAGTAGGCCAAGTCCCTTTGAGGACCAAAATACTGATCTATGGATCGAGCTTAAGCCCTAAAGGATCAAAAAAAAAAATTGATCTCCGAATCGAGCTTAAGTCCCAAAGGGCCAAGATAAAAAGCCGATCTCTGAATTGAGCTTAAGCCCAAAGGGCCAAGATAAAAAGCCGATCTCTAGACTGAGCTTAAGCCCAAGAACTAAGAAGAAAAATCGATCTCCAGATCGAGCTTAAGCCCAAAGGGCCAAGATAAAAAATCAATCTCTGAATCGAGCTTAAACCCTAAAGGGCCAAGAAAAAAAGTGGATCTTTAGATGGAGCTTAAGCCCTAAAGGGATTTCTGGATCGAGCTAAAGCCCCAAAAGGTCAAAAAAAAAAAGATCTCCGGATCGAGCTTAAGCCCTAAAGGGCCAAGAAGAAAAGTCGATCTTCAGATCGAGCTTAAGTCCCCAAGGGTCAAGATGAAAAATCAATCTCTGGATCGAGTTTAAATTCCAAAGGGTCAAGAAGAAAAGTTGATCTCCAGATCAACTTAAGCCCCAAAGGGTCGAGAAGAAAGTCGATTTTCGGATCGATCTTAAACTCGGATGGAACAAGATGAAAAGCTGATCTCTGGATCGAGCTTAAGCGCCAAAGGGTCAAGAAGAAAATCGATCTCCAGATCCAGCTTAAGTCTCGAAAGGATCAAGATAAAAAGCTGATTTTCGGATCAAGCTTAAATCCAGAAAGGATCAAGATAAAAATGAGATATCTGATCTCTGGATTGGACCTCATAAAGATTCAAAGTCCTGACTGGATCAAAGTTCTGAAAAGATCAAGATAAAAATGAGATATTTGATCTCCAAATTGGACCTTATAAAGATCTGAAGTCTCGATTGGACCAAAGTCCCGAAAGGATCAAGATAAAAAATGAGATATCCGATCTCCGAATTGGACCTCACAAAATATCAACTTGACAAGTTTTGACTTAAATTTTCAGATAACATGCCCTTCGAAGGGAAGAAAATGAGGCACTAAAGATTGAAATGCTATCAGATATATAGGAGATCCGACCTATCCACTCTGAGCTCGAGTGGAAGGATCCAAACAGTTCACTTAAAAACTAAATGGCACAGATTTGCCACTTCGGATAAGCTGAAATTTTGTTTGGACTACTTTCATCCCAAGTAACTTCTTCAGACTCAAAAGTAGGAGACAAGTGTTGTAGATGTCATACCACCTCAGCTAATGTCCTCGAGACTCATGCTCTGAAAATATCAAGTTTACAAGTATATCGATGTGAGCTTTGATTGCCGACCTCATCAGGAGGCCTAGCTCATCTTAAGGCTGACTTCATCAAAAGGTCAAGGTCATCAGAAAGCTAACCTCATCAAGAATCAGGAGGCCGACCTCATCAAGAGGCCAATCTCACCAGAAAGCTGAAGGTTGACCTTATCAACAGGCTGACAATTGAGCTCATCATATGTATGACCTCATCATCCTCTGGACACATGACAGCAGATTATTATCTAAAATACCTATTCTCTCATGTCACATCGATCTCTAGCTGATCTGACTCTTCAGTATTATCTGTTAAGTTGGCTGTCCAGAACTGCTAGTAATCAGGACACTCACCTCGGTTATCTGTCGATCTTCCTCAACTAAATCAGCTTATGTTGGTTTCTGACCGACCTGATTATCGATACCAAAGGCATGATGTTTGGTTTAGATAATTACTGATGTCAGCTATCCCACATCGATCTTTTACCGATATGCCACTACATCTACTTATGGTTATCTGACAACTGTCATCTAGCTCAACCATAACCATCTTCCAATTGTATTCCAGCTTATTTGTCACCCTACGATCTCTGCACAGCTGACCATCCTATTATAATAACCTAATGGCCTAATAGATCTCTAATGGCCTAACAGATCTATAATGGCCTAACAGCCTTTCCTTAAGGCCATAGCAAGCTTCCTCTATAAAAGGAGGACAAAGTGCTCTCTGAAGAATAAGCTCTACAGAGAAAAGACTCCGCTAAAATTTCATTAAGAAACTAGAGTCTTCTCCACTTCTCTCCACTCAAATTCTCATTTTTTATTTTCTATTCACTATAAGAAATTTGATTTTTTGTGATGAAATTTTTCATCACTAAAGATAAAATTTTCGTCGCTAAAAGTATTAGTGATAAAAATTTTCATCGCTACAAGTTTATAGAGAAAGTCTTGCAGCAAAAGGTCTTAGTGATAAAAATTTATTCATCATCAAAAGTAATCAATCAGATGACAAAAACGTTCGCAGCATTAGCAACGAAATATTTTTATTGCAAGAGCTTAAAATTTTATCGCTAAAATTACGATGAAAAATATTTTCATCATCAAAAATCAGTTGTTACTCGTTTGAATTTTTTATTATTATTATTATTTAATTTTAACGATGAAAAATAGAATTTTATCATAAAAATTAGCGATAAAAAAAATTTATCGCTAATTTAGTGATGAAAAAAAAATTTATGGCTAATTATCGTGACTAAATAAAAAATTTTCTCATAATTTTTTTGATGAAAAAAATTTTGTCATAATTTTTGTGATGAAAAAAAATTTCATCACAATTTTTGCGATGAAAAAAAATTTCATCATAATTTTTATGATGAAAAAAATTTTATTGCTAAAAAAATAAAAAAATAAAATTTATGATGAAAAAAATTATTTTTAGCGATGAAAATTATTTTCATCACAATTTTAGTGATGAAATAAAAAATTTCATTGCAATATATAGTGAAAATTTGATTTTTTATGATCATTGAAATTTTTTAATTATTTTTTATGATGAAATTAATATTTCATCGCTAAATTAAATTATGGATAAATAAATATTTTTTTATTTTTATCAAAAAAGTATCTGTTTAAATATAAATTTTCAGATCAAACATATTTTACATAAAATATATTAACATAATAAAATATTTAAATTTCAAATAGCAATAAGTTTCATAGCCATCATTGTCATATACAAAAATACAAGTTCATACATCATTTAAGTTTAAAAAACTACAAACTATGTATCATCAGAGTCGTTGGCCTCGTTCCCTCCTCCAGACATCGATCCTTGGCCCGATATATGTCACGATGGCTGTGCGAGGCAGCATCATGCGGTTGTTTAGGTGCTAACTCGGAGGCATCGATACCAAGCCGTCCCGCCATCGCAGCCACTATCCTCTCAAGCGTTTGACTACGATTCATCCAGTAAGTAATTTGATCCTGCATCATGCTCATCGATGTCCTAACTACCTCTGGCACTGATGCATCATCAGACCGACCGGATGATGAACTATGAAATTTTTTTGATCGCATGCTATACCCAAATCTTAGATGCCGTCTGAGGATGGCATCCAGGATCGTATTATCTATCATCAAACAAACCTGCTGTGATCCAGCATCACTGTAAGATCCAACCTCACTCGTCATCTGTTCTCTCAATTGTAACTTTTTTTCTTCACAATAAACCAAATAAGACCATAAATTTATTTCAAAGTCTTTAAAAGTATTCAAAATGTAGAGTAATGATACTTACATGACGCTGCCTCACCTCCTCGATCACAAACTTGCCACTCTTATTTTGATAAATTTAGTATAAGCATCGACCCCAGATAGTCCCTATTACAAAAAAAAAAGCAAAAAAAGGACATCAAAGTAATATAAATATTTAATAAGAACTTACAAAGTATAATTGTAAATGTAGTTACATACCGTCCTCTTCATTTTCTGTGCAAAAGAGGCACTTCCTTGCATGTGAATAGAATCAATCTTACTCCTATGCACCTTATTCGCCTCCGATCATTGCTACAAAATACATACAATTATAACCAATAAAGGACATAACAATATCAAAATAACTTGAAACACTAGATATACCTGAAATGCCTCACTTCCAAAATGCTCACATAACCATCGCCAATCGTCATTAGACCCAGCCCAATTTCTATAAGGCTGGGTCACAGGGTCAATCCCTTTCACCTGTAGCTCATTGCAGTATTTATGAAGCTTACATCATTGATCTCTGTATCTATTTGCAGTCATTTTGAGAATACATACCATCACTTGTTTGTCAGTGCAATCCTCGAAGTCAATATTATCCTACACATATGAACATTCATCATAACAAAAGCAAATATATAGAATTATTCATATAATAAAGAATTATCCATAAAAAAAATAATATAGATTATGTAATAATGTGCAAGACATTTGAAGTTAATTCTTACCTTGATGTGAGAGACTAGAGCATCGTGGTATCGAGGGGCTACATGCTTGAAACTTTCGACGACCCACAGAAAATGATTTCACATGTACAAACTGATCTCGTTTGTGACTACACTAGCCTCTATGCCAATCGGATATTCTCGAAATATCTATACTTTTGACTTTTCATTGTGCGTATGCACATATTTCTCCAAATAAGGCCCCTACTAGGACCACGCACTGTGCATCGTTGCTATGTTCATGCATATGAAAATTCGTGAAATGAACATATATCATCTATCAATGAATGTATATAACAAAAAATAATATAGTTTATAAAATGATAGAGATGTACCTGTAGGGAGATGATGATGCAGTTCCATGACTTTCGACTGGACAGGCTCTGGCTGAGTACTAGTCTGCTCTGTGGACTCGAACAGCTGAGTCTCATCTAAATCCTCTGACTCGTCGTGCAAAATGCTAAAGTGAGGATGTGTATCATCAAGTGGGGCCTGCTGTCTATCTCATGAACGTCCACATCCAGGATCAGCCATGATGCTGCAATGATTAAAATAATTTAAATCAGCATGTAATCAAAAAAATTCAAGTATTACATGATGTAACAAAAAGATGCCTCCTGCAAAGCAGTGCCGCATGCATGCGAAAGATGCCTCCTGCAATATGATTATACGTTTCGCACCCTTCTTCCCACAAGTATTGCAACTCTTTGATCAATGGCTCTAAAAATATGTCTATGTCTCTTCTAGGGCATGAGGATCCGAGATCAACAAGCCTGTAGATTAAAAGGTGATTTATGTACTTTCAAGATGGTAAATTATAAGAAATACCATAACAGGCCACATACTGTATGTAGTGCTAAGATTACCATGTGGATTAAATCCGTCTGTTGCCAACTCTAGCTTGATATTTTGTGAATCAGCTGCAAACCATAGATGTTCACGATCGAAATGTTCCATGCATCTCCATCTGATGGATGTCTCATGACATCATCATCGATGTTATTTTCTCCTTGTGCCATCGCATGTCACAGGTAGTATGCCTTGACATGAACAATCGACGCAATCATAGTGTAACCGAAAAGTACCACAAAATCTTACATGATTATTTTTTTTCTTTTATCCTTACCATGATTTTCTTTTCATTTGCTTGAATGACAAATCGGACATGCTTGTAGATCTTTTTTATCATTCTAAAATAGGACACAATCATTCGGACATGCATGTATCTTTTCACAATGTAGGCCCAAGTCATCGACTCCCAACCCGAGTCCTTTCAATAATTTTTTGACTTCATAATGACTTGATGGAAGTAACTCTCCCTCTGGCAGTAGGTCCTTAAAAAATTTGAGCAACCAATTAAATGAGTTGTTTGACTACTTATAAAGTGTCTTCATATGTAATAACTTTATTACGACGGACAACAGAGAGTACTTCTTACAATCAGGATAAACGTCACTTTGTGCATCTCTTAATAGATGCTCGAATCTATCATTCATAGGCATGTTACTGTCCTCTTCAGCTTCTTGTCTCAGAATGGGATGCTGATGTTCTGCTCTCGCTTCCACATTTGCTTCAAATAAATCTGGATGGAGATCCTCCAAAATTTCTCTATCTTCTACACCGAATGTTTGTCTTTCATGACTAGATGGTCCACCTACTGACGACGGATTTGTGGGACTCCTGGACAACATGCTCAAGCTAGTCGACAAATCTTCACCATGACATATCCATCTCTTGTAAGTCACATATATACCATGTTCGTATAAATAATTTGAATATTCGATAGGTACAC
>KE505963.1:50969-63764 GCA_000441515.1 Elaeis oleifera | reverse complement strand
AATTTATTCATCATAAAAATTAAAAATCTAGTGATAAAAAAAAATTTTGTCGTTAAAAATTTACTTCTAGCAACAAAAATTATAATTTCATCGTAAAAGATTTAACTTTTTGTGACGAAAATTTTTTTGATCGCAAATACTTAATTTTTTACAATGAAATTTTTTTCATCGCAAAAACATATTATTTGCAATGAAAAATATTTTCATCGTTAAAATTTCATCGCTAAAAATCAGATTTTTTGTAGTGATTTCTCCATTTCTATTATCTAGTCTTAAGGCTCCGGCTGACTTAAGTATTGGAGAATCCTAAACCGGAGGGCACCCCATGATTTTGGGACTTCTTTCGTAGGTTTTATTCATGGTTCATGTCAATGCAACTCTTAGCTCTCAAGCTTCATTCAGCACTGATCTCACCTTCGGAGTCTTGCAGCAACAAACAGCAATGACATAAAGTTGAATATACAGTGTAAGCACACTCTATTCGTTAGGATTAGGAAATTGGATAATGAATATTTAATCAAACTATTTTTTCAAAATAATATTTAGTATCTAGTCACTGGATCAGTAAGATAACTATGATTTCTTAGAATCATGAATATTTTCTTTATTATATCTTTATTGATGAAACGCCAAGAAATTCCAGACCAAAACCCTTAAATCCAAGAATTGCTCTTCTAATACCAAAAAAGACACAAGAAAATAAATTCATGGAAAACCAGAACTCTTCCACCCTGAACACACACTGTTGCAACCCTTCTTGTTGCGAAGCACGGAGGACAAGCTGGTAAGATGTTTGGAGGTAAAAAAAAAAAAACCAGAAAAGAGAAACAGAACTGTAGCAATAACATCATTCGCTTGAAGGAGAACTCGAGCATCCATTATTTGACCGAGATATCATCAGAAAAAAAAAACGAAGAAGATGTAATTGAACCGAGGATAATGCCAAAAATAATACATTGCAGTATATATTATTCACCAAATTAATAACCTTCTCCCGTATGATAATTACATTGTCTGCTCATAGAAACATAAATCAAACCTAAATAAAAGAATGAATCTCAAATTGAAACACCAGTTCCCACTCTTTCGCAGACGAGCCACTCCTCTTTTTCTTGAACCAAATAAAGAAGGAATAATAATAACAATGACAGGCCTACCATCGGTTGGAAGGAATCAAGAATCACTCTGCCCGCCCGAGATCAAACACAAGCCCCTGAACCCACTCGATCGGTTGCTTCCTCCTTGATCCTGTGAAGCACGAAGCACGGCCTCCCCGTCTCTCCTTGCCGGAACCCCCACAACTCCACCTTGTCGCCCACCTTGACGCCGCTCCACCTGGCCAGATACCTCGAGTACTCGACGCCCTTGAGGATGGTGCCGTTGGAGGATTCCCAACGGGTCATCATCACGTACGCCTTCCGCATGCAAGCTCCCACGCACACCGGCACACGAAGTCCTCCGTGCTTCCTCCCAGCCTCTTTCTTGTTCTTGATCTTGTCCTTGGAGGTCTCTCCTTCGCCTGGTTCTTGGACCCCACCGGACTCGGCCAGTTTCATCTTCTTGGCGTCCCAGCCTTGGAGGTCTTCATCACCGGTGCTCGGCTTCTTGCGCTTCCTCTCTTGGTCGAGAAGCTTAGCGGCGGCCCTCTCCTCGTCGGAGAGGAAAGGGATGAGATGGGCCTTCACGAAACTGGCGGGGATAAGGAGGCGGTTCTGTCCGGCATCGAGGTCGATCTTGGTGAGGGTCTTGGCCATGATGAAGCATGGCTCCATGCCGTTCCGCTGCTGCGCAAACCCAGCACCCATGCAGGAGTCATGCGTGGGAGATGGATGTCATCCATCGTCTTGCCTTTGGATTTCAACATGTTTCGAGACCTTCTTGATTCTTGAATGGTGCAGAGCGAGAGAGAACAGAGAAGAGAAGAAAGGGAATTGTCAGGGACACGGATGGGTAGAAAAGGCTTCGAGGCCGGTCTTATGTATGTACATATACAGAGGTGGACGATGTGATTATTTGTATTTTTTTCTAGTATTATTCCTAGTTCTGTTGGGAAATAGAAGTTACTAAATCAATATTTCAAATCTTCCCCATTCATGAGAAGAATGGAAGAGCTACACTCGTTATCTAGGTACTTCTTTTAGTAGGAAGGAGATCATGGACGGTTGTGATCATTCACAGATCGTGGAGAGGTGAACGTTAAGATGTTGATGTTGCCCAGGTTTAAATGAGCGAACATACGATGGGCCGACATTGTGATTTTAATCTTGCATACCGAGGATCTGATCGAGTCCAATATTTACTTGATCATCACAATAACATGCACGGTCCGTTCCATCATGGTGCCAATGATCTCCCGCATTCCTCAATGATAGCTGAATGCATTAGTGTTGTGGCCCGTGGAGAAGTTAAAACTTGGGCCACTTTAGTTAGTGGGCCATTATGGGCCTTGTGCGAGGACCCACTCGTGAACTTTCAGTTGAATTTGGTTCGTGGGTCTAGTTAATTTGGGCTCAATTTGTGCAGCAAATCACATTGGACTATGACTCACCTCAGTATTGCTGCCCCCTAGGTTTCAATGATGCCGGTGGGAAAACATTGGAAAACCACTGTAGTGCATGTCATAGTGGATGCTATCTGGCCCAATTAGCAGCTTTCGGAAAATAGACGTTATAAGGACCATAATTAGCCATTAATTGAATTTTCAGAAGAATAAAATAATATGTAGAAGATCAAGGCTATGCTAATATAAAATGCATAAGAATGGATAACAAAAGCATAAGCTTTGACAAAATATGGGGGAAGTAGGTTAGCATTATCTGCATAAATTCCATTAAAATAAGGACACAAGACACTATTCAACAATATTAAGAATCTGCCGGGGGAGAGGAGTGACCAAGTTTTAAATGTCATGGAGAAATATAATTATATAACCACAAAAAAAAAATCTTGACCTAAAATGTTTATCGTATTTCAGACCTAAATTCACCAAATGTGGTCTGAAACTGAATTATTAAACCATGCCAGTATATGGAGGGCCTTAACCTAAAAAAGTTTATCGTATTTACATTGTGGCTGGCTTAATGGACCCATGCATCATCCAAAAGAATTGAGTATATCCAACCAAAAGATAGTGATCCTTCCAATATAAAATGTTTAACAAAGGATAACCATGGACATTTTCCTGTTTATATTACCTAAGATGACAATATATTTAAATAAACATAGAACCCTCTTCTCCTCAGTAATCTTCTAAGACTAACATGTGCCTAACAGTTCTGACACTTAAGTATTTTAAACAAGATAAACATTATCACAAGTTAACTATGTCATGGATCATGAAACTCCAATAAGTATGCTAGCTGACACCCATACATTGCATAAATATGCCAACAAACAAGAAAAGCGTTCATTTATAGCCAAGAGCATTCACAAATTTCTAATTTCAGTAATCAGTAACTTGACATTGGTATCAAAAAGTGGCCTGCGCATAACCTGTTACAATTAATAATAAAAGTTTTTCCAAGCTCAATTAATTTGTCATTGAACTCTCTTACACCAAGGAAGCTTCTCTCTGAGTATTGTCTTCTCCTCAGTGACAGCAAAATCTTCAGCAGATACATTAGAACAAACGTTTACGGTCCACAAAAGAATCTTAAGAGCAGAATTTCTAAATGAATTGAGGACCATTCATCGGATTTGGGATGGGCAATGGATACTCGGTAGGTGATTTCAATCTAACAAGATTCTCTCATAAGAAGAAAGGACCATCTGGAGAGGTGACAGCTTCTCACCAATTCAACGTTTTCATAGATCAACTCCAACTTCAGGAAATCAAGCAGTCAAAAAAAATACACATGGTCCGATCATCGTGGCATACTGACATTAGCACAACTAGATCGCTGTCTGGTATCAACTGATTGGTCATCCCAATATCCATTATCCATGATAATACCTCTAGCAAAGATCACCTCGGACCATTGCACTTTGCTCTTAAAGGAAGTACAAGATGGCAGGTACGAACGCCCTTCAGATTCGAATACTTTTGGACAACTATACCAGAATTCAGCAATCTTGTTAAACAATGGTGGGAGGAGGCACCACGTTCAAATGATGCAGCAGTGAGCCTTGTCAGAAAGCTAAGTTCCTATGATCAAAGATGAAGAAATGGAACACCCAACACAATGGGAACATAATCAGAAGTGTTGTGGGTAACATATCATCCAAGCCGAAGACATAAATAAGTCGAAGACCCGGATAACCTCGGACTCTACCGATCCTCAGTTTGCAATCGATGCATCTCGGATGGCGCCTTCTAGTGCCAAGCATCGACTTCGATCGTCGATCTTAGCCTCGGCCGTCGGTCTAAGCCATCAGCATCAGAGTGATTTACATCTCCATCGACTATATCATCTGCCGATCTGAAGTCCTTTAGCCAAACCAGATGCAATCTGCAAACTTCATAGCTCTTTTCAAAATTAAGCGGTCACTGTGTGATAGCTAGCCATGAAGTAGATTAGGCAGCAATAACTATTGGGTTTCTAGAATCCCAACCCCGATTCTATCCTATCGCACCCGAATCGGTCAAGATGGATCATAAATAACACCCTCAAATGGTTTACGCCCTATCTATAAATAGAGGCCTCAAAGAGGCCCTCAAGGTATGCATTCTCTCTCTCATCTATGCACCTTTTCTTTTGTTCCAGAGTTTTTGATTTGAGTGTCGAAGGATTTCCACCAAAGTCAACTCTGGCTAAGACTTGTTTTGTAGGTTCTACTGCCCATAATCGCCATTCGATTTTAGTTGATCCGACCAGAGTCAGAAATCTACAGCAACACATTGGTACTAGGGGAAAGACCATAATGACACTTTAGCAGAAATAAAACATTTAAGGGTGTGTCTTATGTAGATTGATAAAGCGCACACCACAGAAAGATCTAGGTTGACCGAAGAGCATAATAAGTTTGCAAAGGTGGTAGGAGAAGCAACTTAGGGCACATCTGCAAAGGCGGCTCATTGCCGCGACGAACTATGTACAACTCAAAAAAGGATTTCTGAGCTGGAGTACATTATAGCATCATTCAAGGTCGTCGAAGAAGCTAGGTGGGGTTCGGCCACAAAGATCAATCAACTTTGGAGCGAGCTTCATGCAGCTCAAGGAACAATTAACAATCTTGAATGCTCAGTAAACAAAGAGAGGTCCATAATGATGGGGCTTCGGTTAAGGTGGCAAAGTGTAGAGGAAGTCAAAGTCACTGAAGACAAAGTTAAATGCAGCTCAGGGAACAATTAACAATCTTGAATGCTCAGTAAACAAAGAGAGGTCCATAATGATGGGCTTCAGTTTAAGGTGGCAAAGTGTAGAGGAAGTCAAAGTCGCTGAAGACAAAGTTAAACAACAAAAAGCCAAGCTTGTCGCCACCAAACTTGAGATGCTTCTCAAGACTATGAAAGCATCCATTATAGCTTATGAGGTCAGCTTCATGGAGTGTAAAGCCTTGGTCGAGCGACTTCTTTTGAGGGTTGATATCGCTCTTCTCAAAGTTTCAGATGGGTGGAGATCCCTGAAACTAATATTGCTGCTTATAAGACCTTGGTAGCTGAGAGCACTTTGGAGCTACAACATGTTGGGGTTCGTAAGCTAGAGGTAGATCTTCCCAATGTGGTTGAATACATGCATTTTCTATTTTTGAGGTTGTTCACTTCTCACGGCACCAAGATTGTAATCAGTCTCCTTTTTGAATAAATACTTTAAATTGTTTCACCTATGTTTGCTCTTTCATTGTTGCAATGTTGGTCATGCAGTGACATCGGTTAGCTTTAGGTGCCTCTACCTATTCGACCATGGGCTAGCCGAAGTCCCTTTTACTTGTTTGTTGGTGTCACCCAAGCTTAGACTCCTTAGGTTGTGTTTCAGGGTCTTCCCAGGGTCTGTTGAGTTAGTCCTTACCTTTTGAATACTTCATAGGAGTACAAGGATAAAGTTTGTTTAGGAATAAGGGGTTTCGAGGGTCTTTGTAGGTTAGCCCTCACTTCTCGATTTGCTGAAGCTTTTGTCGGCTCAAATCATTTAATAATGAGGGGCCTTTAAGAGTCCTTATAAGTTAGCCCTCATTTCTTGACTGTCGAGATTTTCGTCGGCTCAGCTAGTTTAAGAATGAGGGCCTCCGAGGATCCTTATAAGTTAACCCTTGCTTCTTGACCATCGAGGTTTCATCAGCTTAGCTTATTTAGGAACGAGGAGCTTTCAAGAGTCCTTATAGGATAGCCCTCGCTTCTCAACTGTTGATGTTTTATTTTGGCTCAGCTTGTTTAGGAACGAGGGGCATCTGAAGGTCCTTATAGGTTAGCCCTCACTTTTGACCATCGAGATTTTATCAGCTCAACTTATTTAGAAACGAGGAGCCTCCAAGGGTTCTTATAGGTTAGGCCTCTAAAGATCCTTTAGATTAGCCTTCGCTTCTTGTACAATAAGATCTTTATTGGCTTAGCTCATTTAGGAATGAGCGGCCTCTGAGGGTTCTTATAGGTTATCCCTCACTTCTTGATCGTCGAGGCATTTGGTTCGAAAACTATAACATAAGTAATGATGCTTGGAAAAGAATTATTTTATTGGAAGAGCAATTAGTACATCATTGATAGTACATTTGAAGGCTCTCCAAATTCTATAGTTGAAGTAAAGAAGTCCCATCCAGTTACTTCAAATGATAAGTTCTGGATTTGACGACTTCATCCCTCAATAAGGTCCTTCTCAGTTTAGAGACAACTTTTCCTATTTTGTGAATTGTGATACTTTGGCATGGTGCAAAACTAAGTCACTAATCTTGAATTCCCTACCTCAGATGCAGGAGTTATAGTATCGTACTACTCTATGCTGGTAGGCTGCTGTCCTCACCCGCACCTTCTCTCGCACTTCCTCTAACAAATCTAGATTTGCCCAGACTAATTCTATATTATCTCAGTCATTGTAATTCTCGACCCATGGGGAGGAGAGTCTGGTTTCTATAAAGATGACTGCTTCTGTCCTCAAGGAAAGGTTGAAAGGAGTTCCCCCATGGCATTCTTTGGTGGTTTGGTAACCCAAGTATGTTGTATAGTTCATCCATCTACGATCCTCCTACATCGTGGGCTAGTAGTATTCCTACTGAATTATCTTATTGGCCAATGACTTACCATCCAGGTGGTTTCCGCATATCTCCTTATGCATCTCTCATAGGGCATAGTCAGCTTCGAAGGGTGCAAATATCTAAGGAGCGGAGGGAGAAGGACCCTGTGTACAACTTGCCTTCATAGAGGGTGTAGTGAGATGCTTGGTACTTGATTTTTGAGCCTCTTTGAGTCCGGTGGCAGTCCCATCTCTCAAAAAATGGATGGATGGGTCTATCCAGCTGGGCTCAGTGTTAATTTGCAAGATAGGGACCGGCTCCTCAATGCTTGGTTCTTTCAAGACTTCACAAAGGATTTCCTAGGCAAATCTCTTGATGCCGAGGTCATCGTTTAGATAGTAGGTTGGCTTTCGAATTCTTGTTCTAGGTGTAGGAAACTATAGGCGATTTTATGCATGCATTTCAAAATTTTCGAAATAAATTACAACAAAAATATTTAGATTAATCCTATTAATCTACCATGCATAAGATCAGATCTAGAAATCAGCCCATTCTAGGATCTATAATATGATATAATGCATATACGAAATCTGAAATTGAAAATTAGCAAGCATGGATCATATCAATGTAATAGTTTGAGTTCAAAATTCAATACCTGAGCGTAGATAGACGATTACCATAATTGATTTTCATGGATTTAAGATTCTTTCTGATGTGTAACAACAAAATGTCCGGCCTCTACAGGATGTCTACACAAAGCCCTGTTGCTGATTGATCTCCTTG
The DNA here is from genome assembly GCA_000441515.1 of Elaeis oleifera. Classification (NCBI taxonomy): domain Eukaryota; kingdom Viridiplantae; phylum Streptophyta; class Magnoliopsida; order Arecales; family Arecaceae; genus Elaeis; species Elaeis oleifera. The sequence goes on along the minus strand of KE505963.1, from coordinate 55,877 downwards.
GAGTGCTAGCTCCTCGTAAAAATCACTTGAAGGCTGATTCGCGCTCCTTCTTCGAACCACTCGAACTCTTCTGGAGGAGAAGAAGGCATTAGGAGGATCAAAATGGAGGAGGAAAGTGAAGAATGAAAATTACTATTTCACTCTTTCTTCTCTCTCACACAAACCCCACACATAAGAAGAAACCCATGCCCTTAGAGTTCCACGCCCACTCTACTCACGCCCAATCTTTCTCTCAATTTTTCTCTCGATTAAAAAACTTCTCTGAACTCGCACGCATGAAAAACCAGAGATTAAAAGGTTGGCATCCCAAATAGATAAGGATAGGATGTTAGATAGTTTAATTCAAACTTAAATTCAAAATTCAAGTTGAATTTGAATTCAAACAAAAACAATCCAATCTTGAATTTAAAATACAAGTTGAAGCCACCTTAATCCTCATCCAAAGGGGGTGACAAAGGGGTTTTGGCATGGCATATTTTCATGCAAATTCATAATTTGCGTGAAGAAGGATGGTGTGGATAAGGTAAGGTGCAAGGGATTGAATTCAAACGTAGTTCGAGTTCTAATTTGATATAATTGGTTTCCATCCAAATCAAATCTGGTTAGACCCAAATAGATGAGATCGGACCTAATCCAATTAGGCACCTAATCTCCTCAATTAAGTCCTAATCCAATTAAAATTAATTGAGCTCAAATCCTAATCAAATTAGGAATCAATTTCTTAGTGATTAGGTCATCTCATAACCTAATCGGGTCAAACCTAATTGAATCCAATTTAATTAGAGTTGATCTGAACCTTATTGCTTAATCAAATTAAGCTAATCAGCAATCTAATTATAAATTAATCCTTTTATAATTCAATAATTATTTATTGTAACCTTTGCTTAAGGTTAATCATCAATCATATTGATGATTATATCCTTGAACAATTCTCAATCATTGATTAGCCATTAGATCAGACAGAAACTTCTATTGTGTATGACCCTATAGGTTCGAACCTAAGTCGGTAGCACAGGAATGAATTTCTATACTAATCGAAGTGACCATCTAGCAATGATATCCAACGTCCGGATAGGTCGAAAGTTTGCAAAACAACATTCAAGAATCTTTGGCATATGGTTATTGTATAATTCATCCCTTTGATTCTAAATGCTCAAGATGACTTCAGAGTTAAACTGTCAACTCTTAATCAGTACATCTGTTTTGTGTCTCAATCTTATAAATCCTGTGACTCCTCATAGGGACTATCCTGACCATAATTTTACTAAATTGAAACATAATATAGTATTAACTCCTAAAATTAGGAGCGGTCAATCCCATCTTGACTTACACATAGACTTCACAAGATTTGACTGTGCTTTGAAATCTTTCATCACTGAATTAAAATTTAGATAGTCTGATACCAAAGTATAGTGAGTTGCTTGTAAGTCACCGTGATGATCTTAGATCGGAGGGATACTTGTACCCATATCCTTCATGAGCTACTCTTAACAACAGAGTGCTCCACAGTTTGATCATATTTAATACAAATGTACTTCTACATTTCACCTGCATACCATACCAATATCTCCACACTCCTTGATTATGAGGATAACCAACCCATATGGCACATAATGATCTATACTTGATAAATATTATCATCCTAATAATAACGTATCATTTGATCACAAACCATGTTTAAGAACTACATGATAAATCCTTCTTTATCGATTGAAAGTAGTTCTAAAGACTTCATCGTAATATAAGAGTTCAATAAAGAAGATGCAAAATTTATAATAAAAATGCTAAATAATTTTATTAATTATAATTCATATACAATTTACATGGAGTACAATCGTTAACAGATAGACGATTGACTTTAGGACATATTTCCAACAACTTCTATTTGGACTAAAGTCAATTGGAATAGTATCTAATATCCATCTTTCACATGTGATCATCGAACTCCTTAATATTGAGGGCTTTAGTAAATGAGTCGGTCAAGTTCTTCTTTCTGTCAATTTTCTGAAGCTAGACGTCATCTCGATCCATGATCTCTCAGACAAGGTGATAGCGATGCTGAATGTGTTTGGTTCTTTGACGAGACTTCGATTTTTTTACTTGAGCTATGACTCCAGTACTGTCACAATACAAAAGAACTAGACCATCAACGGAGTGTGCGACTCCAAGCTCACTGATAAACTTTCACAACCAAATAGCTTTCTTGATAGTGATGTACACCGCCTCATAAATAGAATCGACTATAGTGTGCTGCTTAAAATTTTTTAGCATATCATCTCTCCATTCAGGGTAAATACATAACTCGACTTACTTTTACTGTCATCATAATCTGACTGAAAATTAAAATCAGTATATCCCACAAGTTTTAAGTCAGTATCTCCATTAATGAGCCATTGGTCTTCAGTATTTCTTAAATACTTAAGGATGATTTTTACAACCTTCCAATTATTCTCATCTGGATTAGACTGATACCTACTCACTACCCCTAGTGAGTAGGCAACATCCGATCTTGTACAATCATGGCGTATATGATAAATCCCACTATCGAGGTATATAAAATTCTACTCATATCCTCTCTCTTTTGTGGAGTTATCGGATAATCCTTCTTAGAGAGAGAAATTTTATGACCTATTAAAGATAGTCATTCTTAAAATATCATGCTGAACTACTTCAGCATGGTATCAATGTACGTGGACTGAAACAACCCAAGCAACCTTGTAGATCTATCTCTATAGATCTTCATCCCTAAGATGTAGGATGCTTCTTCCAAATTCTTCATAGAAAATTATGACAACAGCCAAACTTTTATACCTTGTAATACAGGAATATTATTTCGATTAAAAGAATATTATCCATATACAATATAAAAAATATGATTATAGAATCATTAACCCATTTATAGATACATGGTTCTTCTCTATTCTTAACAAAGCCATATGTTTTGATCGTTTTATCAAAATACATATTCCAACTCTGAGATGCTTGTTTCAATCCATAAATGGATCTCTGAAACTTGCACATCTTTAATTCATCTATGGATGTGAATCCTTTAGGTTGTATTATATACACCTCTTTTTTCAGCTCTCCATTTAGGAAGGTGATTTTGACATCCATCTGTCAAATTTCGTAATCAAGGTGTGCCGCTATCGCAAGCATAATCTGAATGGACTTGAGCATTATCGTAGGAGAAAATATCTCATCATAGTCAATACCATAATATTAATGATATCCCTTGACAACCAGATAGGCTTTATAGGTCTCTATCTTTTCATTTGGATCTCTTTTCTTTAAAAATCTACTTACACCCTATGGATTTTATGCCTTCAGGTGGATCAATGAGTATTCATACATTATTGATCTTCATGGACTCAATTTTGGACTTTATGGCTTCAAGTCATTTATTAGAGTCAGATCTTTGCATGACATCCATATAAGTGATCGGATCCTTATTATTTTCATCAAGTTTAATAAGATTATAGTCTTGAATCAAAAAATTGTAATATCTATCCGACTGATACGGTACTCTATCGGTTCTCATTAATGGTGCCTCTATATTAGGCTCCTAATTTGATCTAATAAAATCTGATTCTGTAGGTTTACTTATCTATGTCGGTTCTTCTATCTGTCGAACTTCATCAAGCTCAACCTTAGTGGCATTAGTTTCTTTTTCAAGACACTCTTTTTCAAAAAGGATTGTCTTATTGTTGATGAACATCTTTTATTCTTCCGCAAGATAGAAGTAATAATCTTAGTTTTTTTCAGATATCCAATAATAAATATTTGTCAGACCTAGGTCCGAGCTTATCTATTTTCAAATGTTTGACATAAGCCAAACACCCCCAAATCTTAAGGTGTGATAGTACTGACTTATATCCTGTCCATATCTCATAAGGTGTTTATTTACAGACTTGCTTGAAATCTTATTAAGTATATAATAGGGAGACTCGAGTGCAAATTTTTAAAAAAAATCGACAGACTTGCAAAGTCCATTATGGATCGAATCATGTCTCACAAAGTTTGATTCCTCCTTTCTGACACCTCATTGTATTGTGGTGTCTCAGAAGGAGTTCATTGTGAGAGAATCTTATTCTCTTCTAGATATATCATAAATTACTGATGAGGTATTTACGTCCTCGATCAGATCGAAGAGTTTTAATACTCTTCCTAATTTATTTTTAACTTCACTATGAAATCATTTGAACATTTTAAATGATTCAGACTTATGTTTCATAAGATAGATGTACCCATATCTCGATAGATCATCAGTGAACATAATGAAATAGTAATACCCATCTCTAGCATATATATTCATTGGTCCACATACATCATTATGTACTAGACTTAGAACTTCACTAGCTCGTTCATCTTTTCAGTAAAAGATGACTTAGTCATCTTTCAAGAAGACAGGATTCATAGGTCGACAATGATTCACAATCATTGACTTCGAAGATTTTTTCTTGGATCAACCTATTATCATATTCTTGTTAATATAACCTAGCCTACAATACTAAAGGTAGGCATTCATGACATTACTACAACAAAACAGATTATTAGCGATGAAATTTTTATCGCTAATAATCTATTTTCGTCGCTAATAGTTATTAGCGATAAAATTTTTATCGCTAATATTTGATCGTAAATACTCACGTCATTGATAATATTTTATGATGAAAAAAAATTTCATCACGAATAATCAATTATTTGTGATGAAAAATTTTCATCTTTAAAAAAAATTATTTTTTTGAAAACTATTTATGATAAAAAATTCATAAAAAAGAATATTTATAATGAAATTTAACATCATTAATAAATAAAAGATTAATAGTGATGAAAATATTTTCATCGCTATTAATTTAATTAAAAATTTTTACAAAAATTAAATTTTTAAACATTTTTAGCGATGAAAAA
>KE505962.1:162863-177067 GCA_000441515.1 Elaeis oleifera | reverse complement strand
GACGAGGCTGGAGCTTGCGGAGCTCGCTGAGATCTGGCCGTGGAGGCCATGGATCGTCTGGTGGATGCCTTTCGGGAGGCATCAGGTGGAGATCTGACAGGAGATCGAAGAAGAAGATGTCGGAGAGGATGATCGGAGACGGTCCCATTGAGCACTTCTTAAGAACAAAGGTACTGCAAAGACACAAAGCTCTCCTTCTAGCGTCAATCCTGTTGGTGCAAAATTCCACTGGCACCGGAGAAGCTGGAGTCGAGATGACCGCGGCCGCCGCCGGGACCTACAAGGGAAGTCTAAATCGGAGTTGGGGGTGCTCCAGCAAGACCCTCCGATGCTCAAGTCAGTACTCTGTCTCAACAAAAATGGAGTGCTCGAATGGAAATTTAGCAAAGTTTCGAGATAGAATTTTGAGCTTAGAGAAGAACGTATCTGGGGGTCCCTTTTTATAGACGGAGAGCGCAACTGATTGACAGCGACGTCTGCAACCGCCTGGTAGTGGGCCGTTCAAGGCCACGCGGAGTTTGTTACAGAGAGTAGTGACGTCAGGGGCCGTTCAGAGCCACGTGGAGTCTGTTATGGAGAGTGGAGTGGTGTTCGTTGTCGTGACTTGCCAGAGAGTGGTGGAGCCTCATGGGATCCATTACAGAAAGTGGAGCAGAGTAGTGGCCGTTGTCGTGACTTTCAGAGAGTTCGGGCCTATCGGCTGAAGCTCGATTGGGGCGTCTGGTGGAGCGGGATAGCTCTCTGTCTAAGAGAAGCTCAGATGTTTTCGAGGTTGCTGACGAGCCCATTGTTGTCGGGTGCCTTAGGCGCTGATGCTGCAGGTGGAAGTCATCTGCTATGGAAGCTCGGACGGAGAGTTTCTATTGGTGAAGTCTGGCTTCATGAGGAATCCGGCAGAGGGTTGACCGGCAGTGGACTTCAGGTGGCGTTGGAGAGGTTCATCCGCTGGAGGAGTCTGGAGGATCCTATGAAAATTCAGTTGGCATTGTTGAAATCTGGCTGACACTATTGGAGGTTGATGGCGGGAGGCACGGCAGACACCGGAGGTGATTGGCCGTTGTAGAAATCTAGCTACTGGAGCCCGTCTGTTGTAGAAGTTCATCCGGAACCTATCCGCTACGAAGGTTCAGGCGGAGTCCGATTCTCGTAGAAGTTCGGGTGGGGACCGCTTATTAAAGAAGCTCGGCTGAAGTCCGTTTGTAATAGAAGTCCGAAAGAAATTCGTTTACAGTAGAAGTTCGGATGAAATTCGCTTACAGTAGAGATCCGGCGTGGACTGTTCTTAGTAGAAATTTAAAGTAGACCGCTTGTAGTAGAAGTTCGGAGCAGACCGCTTGTAGTAGAAGTTCGGAGTAGAGATTCTGCTGGTGGAGCCTGTTCGTTGTAGAAGTTCGGACGGAGCCTGGCCCTTGTAGGAGTTCGGATGAAGTCTACCTGCAATAGAAGTTCGGGGTAGAGGTCCGGCTCTCGCAGGAGCTCGGGTGGAATCCAGAAGGTGGTCGACCATCGTAGAAACTTGGATGGAGTTCGATCACTATAGAAGTCCTGTTGTTGGTGAAGCTCGGCGGTTGACGAAGTCCGGAGGAAGTTCGGAGTAGAGTCGATCGTGGCTGGAAGAAGTTTGGAAGAGATTCGGAGAATAGTCGATCACTGCAGAAAGATCGGCTGATAGTGGAGCCCAGAGAGCATTTGGAGCAGTCCAATGACGGATGGAGAAGCCCATGATTAGAGAAATTCGGAGAGCGTTATGGAAGCTCGGACGGTCGGGGAGTTCAAAAGACGCCGCACCAAGTTGGAAGCCGAAAAAGCCCTGGAAGGTGGGCCTTTTGAAAACTTCGGCTGGGGGTATTTATACCCAACATAGTAGAAAAATCAGATCTTGGATATAAGAAGATTTATAGTTGTCCAAATGATTCTATGATATATCACTGGAAAAATATTAATTAAAAGTCATGCTATGTATGTAGATCTTCATTATGGATAATATATAAAGAACATGAGGATGATCAAATGAATGAAATGAGTACAATATGGATCAAAAAAAGTTGGCCAAAGTATTGCGTTACTTTTCTCTCTTACTAGACTGAAAAGGATCTATGGGGAAAGAATAATTTTGGAAGACTAGGGGACTTGACTTAGTGTATATCTTTAAATATTGCTCCAACTGATGATCTAAATACTTCAACAAATTAGATTAGGATAGATTTTCAAGGAGAGAATGATTCTTAACTCCTATTGATACAAAAATATTTAAGATGTATGTTTTTATTAATAATAGTACTTATTACTAGCAATTGTTTGTTATTGTATTTAAAGTTTATCTAAATTAATATTGAATTCAATATGTGCAGGTTAGGAACATCATGCCTCAAAAATATTTTAGAGATATAGAGTTCTAGCAGTTGGATCATCTTTTAGTCAGCTTCATGTGCTCAAGCAACCCGACGAGCTTGCCAGCAGTCTCAGCAGGCTTGGTAGGATCTTCATCTATGTAGCAGCCTCTGGCCTAGCTTATGATCGGGATGATGAGATTGTTATGGATTACTTACAGATTCATGATAACATAAATGTATAAATTTTTTGCATATTTATTTTAATATTTTATTTCAAATTTATTCATTTGGTATTATGCATATTTAATAATTTTAAATAACTTTTTTATATAATTTTTTGTAGATGGTCATGATGGAGTGAGTGTTAGATGTATATCCTAGAAGCTAGATTAACTAACACTTGTAAAATAGTTTTAGAGCATAATTTATAATTTGACTTTGATATTAATAAAATTAGATTATTTTTATTCACATTATGTTTAATAATATCTGTGAATCGTCCATTGGTTAATGGATAAGATAACATATATTCTTAAGAGTTAAAAATTTGAGACATGTGCCAATCTTAGTTAACTCATAAATTGCTCTCAATTGTAGGATCATCACGGAGATGGTGATCAATCCGAAAAATTGATATACGATCGTTTCTTTCAGATAGATGAGTCTTGAATTTATAGAGTGAAGATATCAGAATAAAGTATAGGTGCTTGTTAAGAACAAGAGTATTGAGCATAATTATTTACGAACAGTCACAAGGATATCTTCCTTCTTGCCAGTGACATATTCATAGCTATGGTTATGTGTCTAGTTCTCTGATCTGAGGTGCATCGATAGTTCATCTTGAGTGTGCTATATTTTGACTACACCATAACTCGATCTTCTAGCCATGCAGAGCTTTGAGGTGTATGTTGGCTGCAGTATGTTCATTGTAGGAATTGGATTGCACCAAGATGGGATCTATCGACCTCGATAGAGGAGGAACAATCCTATGCAAACTATGAGATTGAGTCCAAAGTACATAGCCATGGCAGTATGAAAGATAGAAAGAGTTTCTATTAGATTTCACATCAGACTCAAATCAAGTGATTCTATATATGATAGATATGAGGTTTAATGAGTTTATCTTGATCTTAATTCTATTAAAACTCATAATAGAAGAATCGAATCACATAGTAACTGCAATTATAGATTCATCTTTCAGCTCTGCTGGATTGTCACTACATACTGCTAGATGTCACTGATGGATTATGAGATCAATTAGAATTATTTTGATGGTCAATAATTTTAATTGGTTGAATTGAAAAGAGTTTCGATCCATCGAAGAAAATTTTGATGATATTATTGATAAAGATCACAACATATCTTACTATCAGATAGAATTGAACCTATAAGATCACACAAATAAGGATTTTGGTCTTGGATTGCATAATTAGGCTAAGTGTAGTCTAATTGGGTTAGGATTAATTAAGTCCTAGCTTTGAATTTTAGAAAGCCATGCTAGCACATGATTAAACTCATTTTCTCCTACTTGATTTGGATTTCCTATTAGATAGGATTTAATCTAATTAAAGCAAGCTCAAATTAGTTTCAAATGTTGGTTCATCAAGATTCGATTTTGACCTAATTAGATTAGATTTATGGGGCGTCAAATGTTGGCACCACCCAATGTTGTTCGGCCATGATGAGGGCCCATGCCCATATGGATTTGATCCATGTGAGTCACCAAAATTCAAATAAAGAAGAGGAAGAGGTATAAGCCTCATCAACTAGTGGATGAGGATAAGAGATTTGATCTCTTTTAAATTCAAATTCAGATTTGAATTCAACTTTGAATTTAAACCGTTTGAATTCGGATCGGAGATGGACTGGAATGAGGCAACAATAACCTTATCCTATCTCCATTCCAATTTGAATTATTTATTGATTTTGTGTGACAAAACAAGGAAGAAATCAGAGTGGGGCGGACCCAGGAGAGTGATTCTATTTTAAGGCATCTGATCTGATCAGATTCCTATAAAAAGGATTGTTTTTGAGGGGTTACAGTTGATAGAACCTTTTCATGCCTCCTCTCCTCCTTTCCATGCCTGCTTCCTCTTCTATCTTTGATATCTAAAGCATTTCCATGTCCAAAGGTATTGGACATGCTGTTGGTGGGTTTGAAGCGTCGAAGGCTGTTAAATCTGCATAAGGAACGAGAAGGCTACGATCTAGCTTCGATCGAAGTCCTATCAAAGATTAGATTCAGAAGCACTTCCATGTCCAAGGGTGTTAGACATGCCATTGGTGGGTTCAAAGTGTTGAAGGCCATCAAATCCGCACAAGAAATGAGAAGGCTACGATCTAGCTTTAATCGAAGCCCTATTAGAGATTAGATTTGAATTGATCGAGGAGCTTGCTGATCTATCTAGGAGTAGATAGATTGAACAAGAAGAGAGCATCTCAGACTAGGTCTAAGTGGATACTTGTAGAGATCGGGCACGTGCGCAACAGCAAATCTCGATACTCTGATTATCAGACTACGATGTTCTTCTACTCATGCAAGGTGATATGATCATCTTATCATTTGCATGCTGTTTTATATTTATATATTGATATAGATATTTTATTAATTTGATTTAGATCTATGTCTGGCATGTCGGATCAGATCAAAATTTTGAATTCCACGATCTTTGATCCGAATCGATCCGGTGTGCCACATGATCCTTCAACTAGTATCCGAGCTAAATTGTTCAGATCATAGATCTAAATTGGATCAGATCTGATTTAGATGTGATCTGAATTTATAATCAAATCTAAAAATATTTAGATTAGATCTGAATATTGCATGTTTAGTTAGATCTAAAATTATTTTAGATTAAAATTCAACATGCAGTGGACTAAATCTTATTGATATGTGTGATATATGCATAGATCTAATTTATTATCTGAGTAGCCAAGTATTAGGAATGAATTTATCATCAGACCATCCGGTCATAAGAGGAAGCAGGGATTAATTTTTCTTTTGCCCAATCAATGGATTCTCTTATGACGTATAGGGATGCCATGTGGTTACATCTCATGAAGAAGAACAATGAAAAAAAATTTGTATTTGATACATGCTCAGATTTTATTCCTATTTTGCATATATAATATGTTTTTTGATGTGTTTTGGATCAATAATTATATATGTGATATATATTTGGATTGTAGAATTTAGATCTAAAATTTAATTTCTATAAAATCCTAGATTCAAAACCTTAGGATCAAAATATTAAATTTTATAAAATCCTAAAACCTGCTGTTGGCACGCTTGCTAAGTCGACTTAGTCTTTTTTGAATTGACTCAATTTCCTAGTGGTTGGCTCAGTTTGCAACTGAGCTGACTAAGTTGTCAGACCACGGCTAGTAGGTTACTGTTTATCACCAATTAGTTGGCTTAGCCCTGTGATTAAGTCGACTCACTGTACTGAGCCAACTCAATTCCAGGGTGAGTCGATCTAGTTTTATGAATAGTAATTTTTGTATGTGATATAATGGAATATGATCTAAATTGTTTAGACTAAGACCTATGGATTTAATTAAGAATTAAAGATGAAATTAAAAGATCTAATTGAGAATTCAGATCTGACACAATTTAATAAATCATGGGTTCAAAGATGTGGGTAGCTTAATTAGGTCTAATGAGAATGGTTGATCAAACCGACTCAAGAATTGATTATGTTTGGGTCAAGAGTACTTCAGACCAATCCAATAGTTGTAAATTTGATCAGATCGATCAACAGTCATATATTATCGATCAACTTAAGATCTAATTCGGCTCAGTGGTTCGAGTTCGAATCAATAAGTTAACTTGATCGATTTTAATCAATCAATTTAGTGTCTAAGATAAGATATAGATGGTGATTCTTTAATTGGCTCCATTATCTAACCTAACCAGTTACGTTGGTGTCTAAGAAAGTAACGGAGGACCCCACACATCTTAACTTACCTAGCCATTTTGAGAGATTAGTTTCTATATTAGGTCAACTTGTTGAACTCGAGCTAGCCCATACCACTAGATTAATCATAATCATTATGACTAATTAAGGATGAGACTTGAACCAATTTTTTAATAAAATATTAAGTCTTGCAGTCTTCTACCGTTGTAGTTGTGTGGGCTCTTTTTAGGATTGATTATTTTTGGCTGGATACAGTGGCTCAGTTGCATCGAAAAAATGCAACTATGACTATTGAGCATGAGATGCTACGGATTAGATATAGGGTTGGGCTCAATATTTTGGATACGATGAAAGTCCCAATGATAGATCCATTTCATACAAATAGTGGGTCTGACTTAACTAAAAAATGGACCGATATTTGATACAATGAAGCTCATGAATTAGAGACCAAAGTTGGCTGCAATGTATTTGAAAAATACTAGACAAGAGTTGTCCATTTATCAATTGATCCAACACCAATAACTATTAGGTGAGGTGATGAGTCAATTGGTAAGACCGCAACACCCACTTAAGACTCTTAATCATGGAAGTCTTCACTTCTCTTCCAAGAGAGTGTGGAGAACCAAAAAAATAGTGGAAGCTCTAATTTATTTTTAAAATAAATTTTTAAATAAATTAATTAAGTCAATTACAAAATCTAACTAAAATTTTCACTATCTACAGGAACATTGTCTGTTTCAATCCCCTAGCTCGTATATTAGAACAATAGGTTGATCGGATCAATTTAAGGATTGGCTCCAGAACTTAAAATCATCTTGAGTTTCGAGAAATTGGTCTATGTCTTTGATCAGGACTTTCTCCCTCTCCCAGCCTGTCCGATTGTTAATCAGGAAGCGTCTCATGAGAAGTCGTTGGACGATGACAACAAAGTTAGGTGCTACATATTGGCGTCAATGTCTAACGAATTGCAATGCCAACACGAGGATATGACTACTACCAGACAGATGTTGACTAACCTACAAGAGTTGTATAGTGAGTAGAGCCATGCAGCTTACTATAAAGTGTCCAAGCGACTCTTCAAAGCAAAGATGTGTGAGAGACAGTTGGTTCTTGATCATTGTTTGATAATGATCAAAGACCTTTAGGAGCTTGAGAAGCTCGACATGTCTATGGATAAGGACTTGCAGGTTGATCTAATCCTGTAGTCCTTGATTGATTTATATGGGCTGTTTATTGTAAACTTCCATATGAATAAGATCCAGTCCACCATCTAGGAGTTGGTCAACATGCTAGTTATAACTGAGAAACCTTAAAGAATTCAAAGGATTCTATACTTATTGTGGAGCAAACTTCTTCTAAGAGAAGTCTATTGAAAAGAAAAAAGTCTGTGGAGAAGCAGAAGGTGGAGAGCAAGAAGAGAAGATGGCAGTCCCAAAGAAGAAGGCCGTCAAAAAGAAAATATTTCCACTATGACAAAGATGATCATTAGAAGTGGAACTACCCTACTTACCTGACAACACTAAAAAAGAAGGAAGGGGGACCTTCTGGAGGTATGCTCATTATAGAAACAAACCTGATAATTTCTTCTACTTCTAGTTGGATGCTTGATTCTAGATCTAGTGCTTATTTGTGTACTTCTTTGTAGGATCTTGCGGATAGCAAGATGCTGAGGGATGGAGAAATAATCCTATGCATTCGGAATAGAGCAAAAATTACTGCTGTGGCTGTGAAAATCTACCCTCTATGATTATCATTGGAAAATATTTTGATTTGAGAAATTGTTGTTTTGTACCTACCGTGAGCAGAAATCTGATTTTTGTATCTTGTTTAATGCAGGAAGACTATATAATTAGTTTCTTTAAGGACCATTATACTATTTATTTAAAATAATAAAGTTGAAAATGGTTTCCTTATCAATGGTCTTTTTAGTTACATGTTGATGTTTCTGTTCATTGTGTTGAGCAAAATGTGAATGTTATAGGTTCCAAACATCTTAGAGATAATGTGAATAAAAAGTATTTGTGGCATTAAGACTTGAACATATTGTAGAAGATAGAATTAACAGATTGAAAAAAATCAGACTATTGAGTCCGTTGACTTTCAAGTCATATTCGATTTGTGAATCATACCTTCAAGGTAAAATGTTCAAACTGTCCTTTGTGGAACATGGAGAAAGGATCACAGAGTTACTTTCTCTGATTCATTCTGATATTTATGACATATTCGATGTACCGATCAGAGAAGATTTTGTCTACTTTATTATCTTTATTAATAATTTTTACAGTATGGGTATGTGTACCTTATGCATCATAAGTCTGAGATCTTTGAAAAGTTCAAACAACTCAGACATAAAGTAAAAAATAAATCGAAAAGCCCCTTAAGCCTTTTCGATCAGATCGAGGAGGTAAGTACCTTAGTAGAGAATTTTTGGATTTTCTCAAGAAATATGAAATTATCTCACAGTGGACTCCATCTGGAATGTCTCAACTCAATAGGATTTCAGAATGAAGAAATCGGATCTTATTAGATATGGTCCGTTCCATGATGAGTTCCATAAACCTTCCTGATTTTTTTGAGGATATTATATTTTGACTGCCATATATATACTGAATAGAGTTCTATCTAAAAATCATTCCTACCACACCATATGAGATATGGCATGGTAAAAAGCCGAGTCTGAGTCATCTCAAGATTTATGATTGTCCGGTCCATGACAAACGACTATAAATAGACAAGTTAGAAATCAGATCGCTTAGAGCTCATTTTATTAGATATCCTAAAGAATCATTAGGATATTATTTCTATCTTTTGAAAGACTATAATGTGATTGTGAGTCAACATGCAGTCTTTCTTGAAAAATAGTTTATTCAAGATGGAGGCATAGGAAGATAGATTAAGCTCAAGGAGAAAGTCTTCAAAGAGCAACGAGCCTTAGAACCTGAGGAACCTATTCAGTCTGAGTTTATCCACACACTTCCTCCTTCACCTCATAAGTCTAGTAAGATTTTTCATCCTCCTGAGAGGTACTTAAGTGTTATCTCAAAGGATATAGAGAAAATATTCCTCACAAAAAATGAAGTATATAGAGATGACCTCAAGACCTATAATGAGGCGATATCAGATATCGACTCCTTGAAGTAGTCAGAGATAATGAAGTTAGAAATTGACTCAATGCACTCAAACCAAGTTTGGACCTTGATAAATCCACATGAAGGTATTATATTTATTGGGTGTAAATGGATCTTCAAGAGAAAAATAGGTGTAGATAGAAAGATAGAAACTTTTAAAGCTAGGCTCTTGGCGAAAGGGTATAGTCAGCACGAAGGCGTTGACTATTAGAAAACCTTCTCATTTGTAGCCATGCCTAAGTCCATCCATAAATTGCTTACTGTTGCAGCCTATTTTGATTATGAAATATGACAAATAATATGAAAATAGCTTTTCTGAATAGATATCTTGAGGAAGATATCTATATAGAATAGCTGCTTGGTTTCACTTTCAGTGATTGTGATCATAAGATTTGCAAATAACAAAGATCCATTTATAGACTAAATAAGCATCTCAGAGCTAGAATGCTCGGTTCAATGATATAATCAAATCATTTGGTTTCATTAAGAATGAGGAGCCATGTGTATTCAAGAAGGTCAGTGAGAGTACTATCACTTTCCTCATATTGTATGTGGTGACATTCTTCTGATTGAAAATGATATTTTCATATTGACCTCGATCAAGATTTGGTTGTCTAAAGAGTTTCTATGAAAGATCTAGGTGAGGCATCTTTTATTTTAGGGATAAAGGTCTATAGAGATAGTTCTAGGAGGATGCTGGGACTATCATAGAAGATGTACATTGAGGAGATGCTAAAAGATTTAGTATGGAGAACTCCAAGAGGGGTCTAATACCCTTAAGACATAGCATTTATCTCTCCAAAAAGATGTGCCCCAATACATCAGAGGAGATTGAACGTTTGAGCAAGACTCCTTATGCTTTGGCTACAAAGAGTCTCATGTACATCATGCTTTAAACACGACCTAATATCGATTATGTTGTGAGTGTCACAAGTAGATATCAGTTGAATCCAGGAGAAGAACACTGAACTTCTATGAAGTGTATCCTTAAGTACTTGAAAATGATTAAGGATATATTCTTGATCTTTAGGAATGGAGAACTGAAGGTGTAGAGATATACTGATTCATACTTCATGTTTGATATTGATAATCAAAAGTTGACATCGAAAAGTATTTTCTTGTGTAATGACGGCACTGCCAGTTGAAAGAGTTTCAAGTAAACTGTGATTGCAAACTCCACCATAAAAGTAGAATACATTGCCGCATCAGAGTCTATGAAGGAGGCATTCTGGTCATAGAAGGCATTCTGGTTCAAGAAGTTTATTGCAGAACTTAGAGTGATGTCATCAAATATCATCCCTCTTTACTGCGACAATAATAATGCCATAGCTCTAGCAAAGGAGCTGAGGTCTCACTAGAAATCTAAGCACATCGAGCGGTAGTCCCACCTCATTCGTAATTATCTCAAGAAAGGATACATCGAGGTGAAGAGAGTCAACACCGTGGATAATGTGACTGACCCATTGACGAAGCCGTTAAGCCAGTAAAAGACTGAAGTCCATCTTGAGAAGATGGGACTTAGATTTATAGTCAATTGACTTTAGATCAAGTTAGAGTTTGTTAGATGTGTATCCTAGCAGCTAGATTGACTGATACTTGTAAAATATTTTAGGATATAATTTATAATTAACTTTGATATTAATAAAATAAATTATTTTCATTCACATTGTATTTAATAATGTCTGTGAATCATCCATAGGGTTAATGGGTGAGATAATATATATTCTCAAGAGTTAAGAATTTGAGACATACTAATCTTAGTTAACTCATAAATTATTTTTAATCATAGGATCATCATGGGATAGTGATCGATTCGAAAGATTGGTGTACGATCGCTTTCTTCAGATAGATAAATTTTGAATCTACAGTGTGAAAACATCAGAGCGAAAGTATAGATGCTTGTTAAGAACAAAAGTGTTGAATATGACCAATTATGAACAGTCACAAGGATATTTACCTTCTCATTAGTGACATATTTATAGCTACAGTTGTGTGTCGAGTTCTCTGACCTTAGGTGCATTGATAGTTCATCTTGAAGATGCTATAGTTTGACTACACCATAGCTTGGTCTCCTAACATATGGGCCTTAAGGTGTATATTGGCTACAGTATGTTCATTAAAAGAATTGGATTGCATCAAGATGAGATTTATTGACCTCAATAGAGGAGGAGCAGTCCTATATAAATCATGAGATTGAGTTTAAAAGTTCATGGTCATGGCAGTGTAAAAGATAGAAAGAGTTTAATTGAATTTTACATCAGACTCGAATCAAGTGATTCTATCATAAGATAGATATGAGGTTTGACGAATTTATCTTAACCTCAATTCTATTGGAACTCATGATAAAGAATCAAATCACATGATAACTACACTTAGAGGTTCATCTTTTAGTTCTATTGCATTGCTATTACATACTGCTAGGTGTTATTGATAGATTATGGGATCAATTAGAATTATTTCGATGATCGATAATTCTAATTAGCTCGAAAAGAGGTTCGATCTATCGAAAAGAGTTTCGATGATGTTGTTAATAGAGATCACAACATATCTCACTACTAAATAGAACTAGGCCTATGGGATCATACAAACAAGGATTTTGATCTTGGACTGCACAATTGGACTAGGTGTAGTCTAATTGGGTTACGATCAATTGAGTCCTAGCTTTGGATTTAAGGAAGTCATGCTAGTATATGGTTAAACTCATTTTCTCCTACTTGATTTAGATTTTATATTAGATAGGATTTAACCTAATTAAAGTAATCTCAAATTGGGTTTCAAATATTGGTTCACCAAGGTCTGACTTTGACCTAATTAGATTGGATTTATGGGGCGTCAAATGTTGGAACCACCCAATGTTGTTCGGCCATGATAAGGGCTCACACCCACATGGATTTGATCCATGTGAGTTGCCCAAATTCAAATAAGGGAGAGGGAGAGGGATAAGCCTTATCTACTAGTGGATGAGGATAAGAGATTTGATCTCTTTAAATTCAAATTTAGATTTAAATTCAACTTCAAATTTAAACCATTTGAATTCGAATCGAAGGTAGATTAGAATGAGGCGACAACAACCTTATCCTATCTTCATGCCAATCTGAATTCCTCATTGATTTTGTGCGATAAAATAAGAGAGAAATTAGAGTGGGGCGGACCTAGGAGGGTCCTTCTGTTTTAAGGCATCTAATCTAATTAGATTCCTATAAAAAAGGATTCTTTTTGATCGACCAAAAGAGTTACAGCTGATAGAACCTTTCCCATGCCTCTTCTCCTCCTTTCCACACCTCCTCCCTCTTCCATCTTTGATATTTGAACTACTTCCACATCCAAGGGTGTTGGACACACTATTTGATGGATTTGAAGTGTCGAAGGTCATTAAATCTACACAAGGAATGAGAAGGTTACGATCTAGCTTCGATCGGAGCCCTATTGGAGATCAGATTTGAATCTGATCGAGGAGCTTATTGATCCATCTAGGAGTAAATAGATTAGAAAAGGAGAGAGCATCTCAGACTAGACCCAAGTGGATACCTGTAGAGGTCGAATATGTGCACGGCTCAACAATAAATCTCGGATACTCTGATCATCAGACTATGGTGTTCTTCTATCCGTGCAAGGTGATATGACCATCCTATCATTTGCATATTATTTTATATTTATATACTGATATAAATATTTTATTCATCTGATTTAGATCTATGTCATGTGTGTCAGATCGAATTGAAATTTTAAATTCCGCTGTCTTTGATCCGAACCGATCCGATGCACCACATAATCCTTTAGTGAGGATGAGACGAGGATTGACATGAGCTAGAGATACATGACGACTCGACAAGGGTGAGAGAATCATTATCAGATGCAACAACTTGGGAAGCCTGTAAAGTGGTCCATAAGCCTATTATCAAGTTTCCTAGCATCGATTGTACAAAAGTATCAACTGCGTTCGATTAACTATTCTTGATAAAATGAGATGCTTCTTTCATATAAAGTTGAGCTATTATGGTTGTACAGGTAAAACTATAGAGTTGAGTTGTACAAGTAAAAAAAGAGAGTTAATATTATATGTTAACTAGCTAACAAACATAGTATTTGATTCGATCTAATATTTGTATCTTTCTTTACTTTATTACAAAGTAAATTTGTGCTCCCTCAGAGAGCTATGATTAGGTACTGAAGTCCCTCAACCACAAATAGAGGGAATATAAGATGAGATTGAAGGACTACAAGAGGGAGAGTCCAATAGAGAAGGAGGTTGCTCGCACCTGTCCTCCCGATGTATACCCTCATTAGTGGATGGAGTTTGTACATTGCTAATTTTCAAAGAGAAGACAAGCTATGTATAATCTATATTTAATCTTTATTTTGTGTATTATTAGTATAAATTAAATATTTATATAATATATATCACATTGTCTAATTTATATGGTAGACATACTCCGATATTGGTAAAGCTACAACCTATTGGTTAGTGCCCCACACATCGAGCTTTAAAAGTTAAGTGAGGTACATATAAGAATTTTTATGTTACAAAGTCCTAACAATTAGACTTATTAGTTTTATACGGAAACTATAATGCTTCTTAATGAAATTATGTATCATACATACATACATACATACATATATATATATACATACATGCATATATACATACACACACACACACACACATACATATATATATACATACAAACATACACACACACACACACATATATATACATATACATATACATACACACACACACACACACACACACACACACATACATACATACATATATATATATATACACATAATAACTAACAACACACACACACACACACACACA
>KE505962.1:97958-114433 GCA_000441515.1 Elaeis oleifera | reverse complement strand
TGATTGGCTATGGTTTGGATTTATGGGTAAACAGATGAATAGATAGTGTCATGATACCTGATCAGAAGATTGAAAAATTTAATTTATAATTATACAAGTTTTACTAATTATTATTGAATTAGACATTATGGATGTTGAGATTGTGATGAATTATTTTTGATCTTGCATATTCTTTAGGGCTTGCTCTAAGGAGTGTGCGGTCATCACGTATCCGCTCCGGGTGTTAGATTCGGAGCGTGACAATAAAACTTAATGAAGTCAATGATTTCTAATATTTTTTCTACTCATCACATGTCACACTCTATTCAAATTGATGTCATTTGCTTCCTATGCTCCTCTTTTCAAAATCTTTAATAGTTTTCTCGTAACGGTGCATTGATGCATAACACATTTGTAATTTCTTCTCTCGACTCGAAGGATTCCACATAAACATGTTATGCGTGTCCTTGCAAATATAAAGCTGTATACAAGTTCTATAGAGACCAATGCTGCTCTCAGCCATTTCTTCATGAAATGGTTGGAAAATTAGGTGATAGCCTAGCAAGTGCACACTTTTTGCAATTAGAGGAGGTTCTATATTCAAATTGGGAAAGTGTTTCCTCAAATGTTTGATTGGGATAATTCCCCATTCATTGTTTTCAAATGACTGGTGGTGCTTCAATATTATTCTTAAAACTTGGAGATTTTGATGCAATGGTTGCTATCTATATTTTTTGTTTCCATTTTTTTTCTTTCAACCAAACAAGGGAAGTGTTTCCCAAAGTATGATTGGGACAATTCTCCCATCATTTTATTTAAATGACTGGCGGTGCTTCACCATTATTCTTAGAACTTGGAGCTTTTTCCAAAGCAATGTTTGCTATGTAGATTTTCTTTTCTTTCTTTTCTTCAACAAAAAAATAGTGCCCAGAGGTTGCCATAATTAAGGTTATAAAATGGTGAAGGAAAAAAAGGCAATTGCAAAGAGGAAAAATTCTTTGCACACCGCGGGTAGTGTAGAAAATCCGACGTGGAGCATGACATCTTATCTGATTAGTCTACGTAGCAACCACTTTGTAACGTGCATTTAATGCTTGCAGTTTTACTTTCTTGTAAAATTATGAATGACAAAAATGCCTTTGCTTTTTGAAAAATTTATGACATCTTATGTCCATATTATGACATCCTGTGTGCAGAAAATTATAATTTGACACAAAATATCATAATTTTTTCTAAAGAGCAGAAATATTTTTATCATTCAAAATTTTCAAACGAAAAAGCGAAACTGTAAGCATTAAATAGGTTTTGAAAAGTAATTAGACAAAACTGTTCCTCCCATATTATGACATCCTGGGCCATATTATAACATCTTCCATGCAGAAAATCATAATTTGACGCAAGATATCATAATATATTATAGGATGTCATAATTTTTTCCAAAAAGCGGGGTATTTTCGTCATTCAAAATTTCAAACGAAAAAGTGGAACTACAGATATTAAATGCGCATTAGAAAGTAGTGGCTACGTATCTAATCGGATAAGATGGTATACTCTACGTCGGATTTTCTACACCGTCTACAATACATAAAGAATTTCCCCTACAAAGAGTTACTTGGAGGAGAAATGGAGCCCAATTCATGACCCAAAGCCTCAACTGAGTACAACAAGGAGGCCCACATGCAGGAGAAAACAAGTCCCCAAAACCTAACAAATAACAACGTAGACACAGAAATAGTAGGTCTACCAAACATCCTGGCTTCAATTTCCTCTGGGAATTGAGATGTAGAAGACTCCCTATTGGAGTCTTCTTCGTCGCTCTTTTTTTTGCCTTAAAAATCAAGTAGCTTATAGAATGTCAGACCATTTGATATTTATCAAACTTCATTTACAATCTGCACTCTATAGACATGACAATAGGCTTTTGCCACCCTTGCTCTGTAGAAGTGATATACAGAGTGCACCAAAACATTCCATATGAGATCAGTCTGGTGTTTTAGTATCTTATCATTTGCTAAGGAATTAGTTTTAAGATTTGGGACTTGGCAGAGTAGAGTATGTACAAAACCCTATACCCAAGATAGTGTCCTTAACATAGAAATTTGTGATGAAAATTGTTATCTTATTCAAGATTACTTTTGACAGGTTGCTTATCACTTAAGCTCTCTCTCTCTCACTCTCTCTCTCTCTCTCATGTGCGAGCACACATGCGCTCTCTCCATGTGTATCTGCATGTGTTTTATTAAAATGGTGCAGTCTGATGCTGCCGCATGGCAGATTAAAGAAGGAAGCAAAAGAAAGAGGAGAGGAGTATAAAATTCCAAAGTTGAGACGTAACATAGAGGTGGATGAGTATGACCTGATGCATTGGCGACGTTGTTTAGAAGAAAGAGAAGCTTTAATAAGAGATATCAGTCGGTACATTTTTAACTTTTAATTGGACGTACATTCTAGATCTTTTCCCCCTCGTGCATGTTCATATTTAAAAACAATTACACCTACAATTGCATATGAATTATCATACCATAATTTTGGATGGTGGGGCATTATATTTTTGTGTATACACACACACTATGTCGGAACTGTAACCTGTGCATGTAAAATTTTCACAAATTTATCAAAAATATTTAGCTTCTTTTATATTGATGAGATCTACAAATCACGCTCAAACTCTTTATACCCTCAAACATGTGTACTTGATTAAAAAACACTAGTTGAGTTTTTGGGTCTCTCAATTTTGCTTCTTAAAAAGCCATTAGTTTTGTTTTATAAAATTGCTAAGAAACCTATTTTTAAAAGATTATTGATATCAATATGTTGAAGGAAAAAACACATATCCATTAAAAACATTGTCCATATGGCCATTGTTTTTTTATTAGATGACGATAATGCCTACATCAATGTCATTACCCTGTTACACTTGGATAACTAATCCCATTTTGCCATTGAATAGGCCATCTACCTTAGTCAACTAGACATTTTCATCCTTTTTGAGCAAATTGGATTTCTTTATAGCATTTCTCCAATATTAATATATGTAGATGGCAAAAGTGTGTGCATCAACATTGTTGTTACTTCCACCGCACAAGTAGTCCCATCAAGTGCAGCCTTTTAACAACTGACCTTTTTCTTTCCTCGGTAATGTTTTGACTGGTCAAATTCCTTTAAAGCACTTCTTCATTATTGACATTTATTGAAATTTTGCAATTTGTTCTACTGACAATACCAAAGGAAAATCAAATTGTTGCAGATTAGATAAAAAAATTAACTCTAGAACTTCTAGATAAGGCATAAATAATTTGCAGGCAATCACTACATGTTAAAAGTGTCACAAAGAATTGTAGTTTTTCTTCTATTGTCATTTGGACCAATGTTGTACTTTATGGGCACTATCATTCTGATTTTTCCAGATTAGCTGATTCTTGCCCATGAATAATTGAGTCTCCATTCTTGCCCAGACCGAGCCTCTATCTTCCCATCCTCGGTTTCTAGGAATGAGTATTGGTATTGGTTTGGATCTTGCCCATGAATAACTGAGCCTCCATTGAGGAAAGAGGTTCACGCCTCTCTCATTGGTTTTGGGTGTTTGTGTAGGGTTAGCTCTGACAGGAGTTTGTGTTTGCCTCTTTTTGAGTGAATTTATTGATGCAATCATCAGAATCCTGATTTCCATGTGTTAGTCATAAGTTTGCATGATTAGCCTCACATCTCGTTGCTCCAGTGAGGCCAAATTAGGAGCTCATGGCAGATGGCACCATCTTGTCATATAAATACCTCTAACAGTGTTGTCACATGATGATGAAAATCCAAATTTTCTGTTTTGTCTCTTTTCATTTGCCTGTGTTATATTTATCTGCGAGGGATTCAACTCTGGCAATGCGCGGCATTGAACATCATGAGAAGTTATTTTTAATTGAGATATTGAGGTAACCAAAATGTACTTATCCTCCTTTATCTAGCCCTCTCACCTCTAGGACTGTCCAATGTTATCACAACCATTAAACTTTGTCTCACACGAATGGCGTATGCCCAACACTGGTACAAGTGACATGGCAGACATAAGGTTTACAGGTGCTACAAGAAACATGATCCTGAATATAAGATAAAACTTCCGCAGTTTTCCTGGAACAGAATTTTTTACATGTATGAACTTTTTTCTACCATGTGATGAATATATTTAAATCCAGTGGTGCACTAAAAACTGGAGATAATTGTGTTTTGTTTGGGCAGCTGGAAAGCTCTTGGTCTTCCTCTGGAAGAGCCTGGGAGATACATCAATGATAAGAGAGTTTGGGGACAGGACCGCTGTGACCCCTCGGATCCTCTGTACCGTTATGATTACCGGAGAGAGCCCAGAAACTCAGAGAAAAGCAAACAGGAGAGAATGACAGAAGACCATAATCAATCCATTGTTGGAAAAGGTACTGTTTGGTATGAAATGTCATATGAAGAAGCCATCAAGCAGAAGATGCGTCATGAAGCCCAGACGAAGGCGACTCCAGAAGAAACAGAGGAAAATGAAGATGAAGACGATGAAGATGATGACGTAGATTTTGACTACAGCATTTTTGGCAGTTCTAATTCATATTCAACAAACAAGCCACTTGTCAATGGTACTGAATCTCCTAGTATGTCAGATGAAGGCATGTTTGAGAATTAGTTCATGGTAACAATGTTTGTTTGTATGGTCGTGATGGTTGGCAACATCTGAGTCAGATGCTAATAAGCCCCTTTCCTTGCTCTTGCTGAAGCTACTTCATTTCCTATACCACTTTGTTGCCAAAAAAACCTGTGCCATGATGCCCTGCAATGATTGCTAATAGCCAACTTGAAGGACCTCTAGAGACTTTACAAGGCGAGTCAGCGATGGAGCCTGCAACTATAAAGTGCGAGTGGAATTTATGATGTGATTATAAAAGTAGCAGAAGAGTTCTATGACTCCAAGATTAAGAGGGGCCAAGGTTCCCTATAACATTACAGAGGGACATGTCGCTATAAAATCATAACGCTGGTTATTACGAGGACATGTTGGGCGAGATAATGATGGGGAAATGTGTCATTGCTAAGGAAAACATGATTCAGTTTTCACACAAGTACAAGCATGCATCTCATCACCTCTTGCTAAGCAAGAAGACAAGAAATGTGTGAGAGATCAGGGGAAAGAGCTATTCCTAAGATTTCTGTTACCAGATCAGCATCTCCTACTTGTTTGCATTTCTTTATAAGTTTATTGCATCGTAGAGTCATCATTTTATCCACACTGCTCATTATTCCTTTGGCTGTTTGTTAAAGAGTTCCATCCTTCTAGACAATAGCTCGCTACCATTGAGTTATAACACAATCATTATTTCCTACCACTCAAATTTGAGCATTTTCAATTTTTTTCATTATCAGCAAGTTCTCAACTTCGGCAACTTGAGCAACAGACGAAAGCAACAGAAGCCAAACCACAATAAACACAATTAAACAGAAATCTTACCTCGGGAGACGCACCAAAAAAGCTAGCATACGTCAGTTAGAACATATCTGCAATGAGAACGAAAGAACTTTGTTTCACCTATCAGCTGTCATTGTACGGTTATGGGAGGCAAAGGTGATAAACAATAACTATTAACAGCAATCTCCAACACCTCCTACACCTCCCACATTGTCACAGGCGACATGGAATGCAACCTGATGCCTCAATCAGCTTATAAAATATCACCTATTTTGAGTCTGCAATGCAAGAGTCAGACTTGCCAATTTCCTCTTAACCAATCCATACTGCAGTCCAACGCTCATATAGAGTACACAAGCTTCCTGATGGGACCAACCTGCTTCTCAACACCAAACCAACGGCCACTTGGATACAAGCCAGAAACCAAACAGAAACCAGCATAGCACACCATCAGTAGTCTGTCTGGTAACGAAATCATGACGATCTTGACTCAGTTGGTTAGGCAAGAAAACACTTGGTACTCCGGACGCATTTGGCCCAGCCCACCACCCAACAGACTATGCTGTGGAGACCACAGCCCATGGGCATATATGTAGTAGGAAAAGCTGAAGATGGTCAATCAATTTCTCCTTCCTCAACATCATTTGCAAGAGCAGTGCTTGGCTCACCATCGTCCTCCTCTTCATCATCAGCTTTCATGTACAACCCAAGCTGTTCCAAAGGGTTGCTGCCCCCAATTTAAACAGCCAATATCCTCCTGTGAGCGAACTGGGCTTGTCTCACCAACAGAACTAGGAATGTTCAGCTGGAACAGTTCTAAGCATCTCTAGTTCCTTTAGGAATTGACTACTCTCATTGATCTCCAGTCCTCTCTATCTGCATATTACATAGAATATCCACCATCAATAAAAGATCAAAATAAGAATAAAAGATACTATGTTATGCCTGAAACCAAAAGTTTACATACCTGAAGCAAGGCCTGACGTGCTGCTTCTCTCTCGAGTTTACATTTGTGCTTAAGCTTCTACTGCAGCTTCTGCTTCAACTTGCTTTTGAGCTTCTTCAGCAGCCTTAGCTTCTGCCTGCAACTGAGATTTCTCTGTTTTCATATAATTGTAGATAAACCATTCACAACATGAAATGGTGGGGGGGGGGGGGGTGTGGAGGACCCATAAAAAAGTATTAACAATTGCCTCATTGCCCCTTACCTTCCTTTTTTCCTCTCAAGCTGAAGTATCTCTGGATCCCTCTTTTCACCCTATTCTCGGAAAAATGTTTACACATCATATACATGGTACAATTGTTGGGCAGTATGCCACATGATCAGAAGTGACACAGCTATAGTTAGTCACACCTCTAACCAACCTGGTCAAATGTCTTCTCACGAGCTTTGAGGATTGTATCAGCAAAGTGAGACCTGCCTCTTGGATGGAGCATTCTCCCCTAGAATTTTCATAATGCAAAGGTGAGGAGATCTGTGCATAATATATGCTTAAGATCCTTGGAATTTCACAGTATTCTCCTTGAAATTCATGCTTACCCTCTTGGTGGCTATTTGCCTCGACAGATGCAGGTATAGGATAAGCATCCCGTTCCGGTTGATCTAACCCATTAGTAGATCCTGGAAGATGCTAACAATACAGGCGTTTAGACAATAAATTGATGAAAGAAGGAACAGTATCAGTCTCCAGATACAAGAAAAATTTATAACTGTTGCTGCCAATCCCCTCGTCGCCTGTTCGCTGGGAACGAACACCTACAAAACCAAATCCGCACGGACCGGAGTTGTCTCCGACGGAAACCCTCCGATGCCTAAGTCAAAGAGGGAAACTGGGCAACAACAATAGAATTAAGAGCTCAGCGTAGAATTGACTTACCCCTGCTGTTACCTTACCCCCTTTTATATAGTAGGCCATCGTAACCATCAGATATGATCCCACCTTTAATGGCGCAGAATTATCAGGCTATAATTTCGTCGTGGGTTGTCAATTCCCAAGAATTACGCCATGATCTTCGCAGGATAACCGCCTAAGGTGGTTATAATGCATTTGAATGGGTCGGCCGACTGAGTGTCGGAGACCGACTGTCGGAGGTTGAACGTCGGTTAGCAGGTTTGAG
This sequence comes from Elaeis oleifera, assembly GCA_000441515.1. Classification (NCBI taxonomy): domain Eukaryota; kingdom Viridiplantae; phylum Streptophyta; class Magnoliopsida; order Arecales; family Arecaceae; genus Elaeis; species Elaeis oleifera. The sequence continues at coordinate 106,902 of KE505962.1, read as the reverse complement.
ATACCGATGATCGTGATTTGTTGTCCATGAAGTCCAAAATCCGAACGTCGATTGTATACCGACGATGAGTCGGCGAAGGAGGTTCGGTTGGCTGAAAGTAGCGTTGGCCCGTTTAGCCGACACATAGTCGGTGGTCGTTTCCAGGGACGTCCATTTACTTGGTGGGCCAGAGTCAGATGTCGGTCGATGGATGCCGAAGCCCGGATGGCTTATAGGGGTCGGTCGATTTATCCCAACAATTGTCCCCCCACTCCTGAGTCCGATGGCGATTTGCTGTGTGTATTGCCACGTGGTTAGTTACCTCGGACGAAAGGAGTTATTCTCTGTCGCATCGCACCCGACTCCGCCACCCTTTTTACTGGAGTACTGCCAACTGATTTTGTCGTCTTTGAACAATCGTATCAGCAGGATGATCTGGTGTCAGACGTCATATCAGGAATGTGAACCGGCATCGCGGTAATTAATTCTGGAATGTAGATTTGCACCACGTGTCGGGACGTCATTGGTTTGGAGTTGTTCATGCGGATAGGAATGACGTGGCGTGATCTGGAGTAGGTGCATCGAATCGTCCGATTCATGGTCGGCCCAGATATTGCCACGTATCGGCATCTAGCAGATCCTCGTTTCTACCGCTCTCATCTCGGCCATTGAGGGATCCTATATATATAGGACCACTCTCAGCCAAATCTTCACTTTTCACTGTTTTGGTGCAAAGACTCTGCCGGATCGTTGCTCCAGCACCCCAGGTTGTTGCTTTCACCCAGGCTAATTTTCTTTTCGAGCCCTTTTTTCTTGAAACTTTTGTCCTTGTTCTTTTGGAGCTATTATCATGGCCAGAGCTTCTTCTTTCCGGGAAGATCGATCAGAGAATCCGACTGATGAGTCCCAGTCGAGTCCGGATGTGGAGGCTTCTTCACTTTCGGAACCGAATGTTGACGGCTCCGGGAACAGTTTTGTAACCCAGAGCAGTTTCAACTTTTTGCCCCTGGGGCCGATGGTCGGGTAAATAACCCGCCATCGGGCCAGGTGGCTTTCTACGATGAAGATCTTCGGACGGATCTTCGATTTTCAATTTCGAAGTTCGTCCGAAATGTCTTGGATTATTATGGACTTTGTCTGGCTCAACTGGCACCGAACTCGATCCGGTTGATAATTAGCTTTGCCCTGTTGTGTCAGTTGTTGCCGACTGTCCCTCGTCTTTCTCTTTTCGGGCATTCTTTGTTCTCCGACCTCACCCAAAAGTCCGAGGGTGGTGGTTTTCAACCCTCGAAAAAGTCTTTCGTTTATCACCAGTCTTTCATCATCAATTTATGGATAGAAGAACCAATTTTCTTCGTCTCCTCTTCTCTTCCTTGGGGTTTTCCTTCTGATTGGGGCGATCCTCGAACCAGTCCCAATGATAACAACCAAGTGGAGGCCGATGATCAAGACTTTCATCGGCTGAAAGATATGTCGGTCCCGAAGCAGAAAGAGCTTATAACCGAACAGGCTCTTTATGACGTCGGCCTTAGTTCGGTTCTTCGTCTAAGTACAGTATAGTCTGTCGGTTATTCTTGATTTTCTTTTGCTTTTTGATTCATACTGCCCTTTGTTGTGGTTGCAGCCATACAGCAGAGAACGCAAGTGTCGAACGCCGACATTCGTCAGCATGCTGCCAAGAAGAGGGCAGCATCTAGAGCCGAACCTTCATGACCGCCCAAAAGGCATCAAGCGTCAGCCCCGACCAATGTTCAGACGTCGGTCGCGCAGCCCGATGTCCCACCTATATCGGGTTCCGAACCTGTTCTGGCTTTATCCGCTCCGACGACACTCCCTACTGCGCCATTTGAGGAAGGAGCGACAGGAGGAGTCACCGAAGCAATATCGGTGGCCCTGCCTTCGGAGGAGGTTCGGGCCGAGGTAAGGGAGCCCGAACAATGTGCGGCTGAGCCGATCGCTCCTTCGGTTGGGGCGCAGTCGAGCTCAAACTTCCCATCGCTATCCAATATGGGGCCATCAACAACGGATCGCAAGAAAGCTCCAATGGCATCGGTGGATGATACTGCGTCGGGGGGTCACGCGGTGCATTTCAACCTCCAGGTGCCCGATGGTGAATCAACCTTAGCCAATCCCAACTTGGCCAGGAGGTTGTGCCAAGCGACCCTTCTCCCAGTTGATCGGGAGCATCGGAGGAGGCGGTTAGTGATCGAAATGCTCTCATCTTTTATTCGACGATCATCGGATAAGCTTCCTTTCACTTCTCCCTTCTTTTTTTTTGATGCCGACCTATCTTTTGTTCGCAGTTGATCCATGACATGTCTGACCTGGAGACTGGCTACAAGAGATTTGCTGACATCCGGATGGCATGGAAGAATAAAGCGTTAGCCGCTGAAGCTGAGAAAGCAGCTGCACTGGAACAATTAAAGTCGGTGGCAGAGTGGGAAGCTAAACTTCAGGAGAAAGTTTCCCGACTTGCTGAAGACTTGGCATCCTCGGGGGCCGAGCTTAAGTCAGCTCGCGAGGCTATTTCGGCTTTTGAGGCGCAGGTTAAGTGCAAGAACATTCCATCCATCGACTTTGACGAGAGCGAGATGGGTGCATTGAGGAGCTCGAAGCCGAACGTGGGCGTCATCGGGCCAGCCTGAAAAGGCTGGCACTGGCCGAAGAAACTTGTCTTCTGCCCAAGCTGACGCGGACATAGTGAGGGCGGAAGCAGAGTCGGCAAGGGAGGCACTGGACCGGGCAGTAGAGGACTTTCGAGATTCGGCAGAATTCAGGGAAGAGATCCTCGAGGGTGGCTACACCTCTTACTGCATCGGGTACGAAGATGGCCGTGATGCGGTCAAGGAATTATACCCGGACCTCGACTTGAGCAGCATTGTCCCTCCAGGGTCGAAAGATCAGATTACTGAAGAGGAAGCTGCCCCAAGCCCGGAGGACCAAGTTGTTGAAGAGGGAGCTGTCCCGACTCAAGACGCTGCCCCGACACAAGAAGAAGCACCGACCGGATCCGAAATCGTTCAAGTCGAGGATGCTGATCCCAAAGCTTAGTCGGTGTCGGAATGTGTTCATTTTTGTAATCAGATACTTGTAGTCGGGCCTTGGCCCAATTTTGTAACCTCCTTTCTTATTAATGAAAGCAAAACTTTAACTTTTCACATGTCATAGAATTTATAATGCATGTTTTGTTGAAGCATTCCCCGAATATAGGTTGTAGATCCGACCTTCACAGATTCTACAGAATCCGTTAGTCGTGTAGCATCAGACGTACTTAATTAGGATAATCGATAGTGAGCCGAATATCCGTCGTCTGGACATTGGTCGGGCTTGCACGTCGTGTTGCTTGCGGAGTGATTTCTGAATGTAGCACATTGACCCGATCGTTATGCAGACTTTGTAGGATCTGCTAGTCGAGTGATGTCTGACGTACTTAGCTAGGATAACGATGATAAGTCGAGTATCCATCGCCCGAACCTTGGTTGGACATATATGTCGTGATGTATGATAAACGGTGGCAAGCCGAATATCCTTCGACTGATAGTGGTCGAGTCGATATGTTGCCAATCCGACCTTGGTCGTCTTGACATTTCGCCTTTGATGCTAAGTCGGCAAATTAGCCAGCCGCCTTGATTACGAGCTGACTATGGGGCGAGCGCGGCTTCTGTAGAGGAGATTTTTGTTGCCGGCGCCGGCCTCCTGTTGACGTTGATAGTTCTTTGAAGGAACCGATACATTGTCGGTGGTTTAGCCGTTGGTTCTGACTTCTTTTAGAAGGTCAGGTCCGAACGGTAGCATTGGTGCTCAGGCCTCTTCAATGAGGACCAACCTTTCACAGGAAGACAAACGTTGACGACTTCATAATTCCGAAGTTGAATTGTATTCTAAGTGAGGACATACAAGGATTACTGATGGTACAACTTTAGATTATCGGCGTTTCAAGTCCAAGGAACAGCCGACCCTTCCAGGGTTTCAAGCCGATAGGCACCCGATCTGTTTGTCTCTGATATCTTGTAGGGTCCTTCCCAATTTGAAGATAGTTTTCCTTGATCTAGAGGTTTTGAAACTTCTGCTTTTCTCAGAACTAAGTCTCCAGGTCTGAAAATCTTTTGTTTGACTTTGGTGTTATAGTACCGAGCTATCCTTTGTCGGTAGGCAGCCATGCAAAGTTGAGCTTCGCGTCGAAGTTCTGGTAGGAGGTTTAAGTCAGCCCTCCGACATTCGGAGTTGCTTAGTTCACTGTATCGTTCAACTCTAGTCGACGATAACCCGATCTCGAGTAGGATCATTGCTTCCGTCCCGTAAGCTAAGTTAAAGAGGACTCCCCAGTCGGTATACGGGGAGTTGTTCGATATGCCTATAGGACTGAGTGCAATTCTTCGACCCAGAGACTCTTGGCTTCGTTCAGCCAGATCTTCAATCCATGTAGGATGGTTTGGTTGGTCACTTCGACCTCTCCGTTGGATTGTGGGTGCCCGACCGAGGTCAACTTGTACGTAATGTGGAACCTCGTACAAAATTCTCTGAAATCCTGATTGTCGAATTGCCGTCCATTGTCGGTGATGATAGTGTGTGGCAATCCGAACCTGTAAATGATAGATTTTTGGATGAAGTTCTCCATTTTGTGCTCGGTGATCTGTGCCAGAGGTTCGGCCTCCACCCACTTGGTGAAATAGTCGACTGCGACGACTATGAACTTCTTTTGGCCAGACGTCGGAAGAAAAGGACCGAGTACGTCGATTCCCCACTGAGCAAAAGGCCACGATGCAATAATGGAGGTCAGGTGATTGGCGGGTTGATACTGTATGTTGGCATACTTCTGGCATGGTTCGCATCTCCGAACTAGATCAGCTGCATCTTTTTCATTGTGGGCTAATAGTAACCCTGTCACAAAATCTTGCAGGCCAGGGGTTTGCTCCCCAAGTGGCTTCTGCAAATTCCTTCATGCACTCCCTGAGTGCATAATCTGCATCTATCGGTCCCAGGCACTTCAGCAGGGAAGGAAAATGACCTCTTTTAGAGACGACCGTCCATAATCACGTACTAAGAGGCTGTCCAACAGAGCCGTTTTGCCTCTATTGGGTCTTCTGGGATGGCCCCGTCAGTGAGATATTAAATGATCGGGTCCATCCAGCTTGGCTCGGCTGTTAGCTGTAACACCTCTTCAACCTTGTCGATGCTAGGTTGTTCAAGGCACTCTACGAGTGTTCGACCCAGTGCACTGTAAGCAGTCATCGCAAGCCTGGAGAGTGCGTCGGCTCGAGCATTTCTGTTCTAGGTATGTGGAAGATCTCGAAATATCTTAGATGCGTCACAAGATCTTTACCTTCTGAAGGTATTTTGCCATGATCGGATCTCAAGCCTCGAATTCGCCTCTGACTTGTCCCACGATCAATTGGGAGTCAGAGAAGACTTTGAGGTTGTCAATCTTGAGTTCTTTGACTATCCTCAAGCCGGCTAAAAGAGCCTCATACTCGGCTTGATTATTTGAAGCCTTGAAGTCGAACCAGAGGGCATATTCAGTAACTACCCCTCCGAATTGGTAAGTAGGAATCCAGCTCCGCTCCCATGAGCATTAGATGCTCCGTCAATGTGTAGCACCCAAGTTGATTTGGGGTCACACTCTGGAGTCGCAGCTTCCTTTGTACTTGCACCTTCTGATTTATCGTCGGCTATCGAGTATTTTGCAATGAAGTCGGCTAAGACCTGCGCTTTCAAAGATGGTCGTGGTCGATATTGTATGTCAAATTCGCTTAACTTCACCGCCCACTTCGCACTTGTCCTGATGTATCTGGATGATGTAGGATTACTCTCAAGGGTTGGTCGGTGAGGACCACGATAGTGTGCGCTTGAAAGTATGGACGAAGCCGTTGCGCCGAGCCGATATGATCAGAGCGAAGATCATCTTCTTTGCCCTCGAATATCGGGTTTCGGCTTCATGGAGTACTTTGCTGGTGTAATAAATGGTCGGTGAATCCGGCTTTCGTTTCTCGGACGAGTACCGAACTAACCACCTCTGGAGTGGTGGCTAAGTAGAGGTATAATGTTTCTCCAACCTCCGGCTTTGTAAGCAGAGGTGGGAAGTCAGGTATTTCTTCAGATCTTCGAAGGCTTGTCGACATTCGTCCGACCAGTAGAAGTCTTTGTTTGTCTCAAGGTTTTGAAAAAAGGTAGACAACTCTCGACCGACCTAGAAATGAACCGGCTGAGTGCGGCGATCCTTCCATTCAGCTGCTATACTTCTTTTTTTGTGTTCGGATGTCTCATGTCAATAATGGCTTTTATCTTTTCGGGATTAGCCTCAATTCTCCGTTGAGAAACGAGAAATCCGAAGAATTTTCCTGAGGTCACCCCGAAGGCACATTTGGTCGAATTCAATCTCATCCGATGTCATCGGAGTGTGTCAAAGGCCTCTTCCAGATCTTGAACATGATTCGAAGTTTGAGTGCTCTTTACCAACATATCATCCACGTATACCTCCATGTTGCATCCAATTTGCGCTTTGAAGATCTTGTTGACAAGCCGCTGGTACATGGCCCCAGTATTTTCAAACCGAAGGCATTACCCTATAGCAATACAAGCCTTTATCGGTTATGAAATCCGTGTGTTCTTCATCCTCCGGCACCATGCGGATTTGATTGTATCCTGCAAAGGCATCCATAAAACTCAGTAGCCGATGACCGGATGTTGCATCCACCAGCTGGTCGATCTTTGGCAGTGGGAAGCTATCTTTCGGACAGCTCGATTTAGATCAGTGTAGTCAATACAAATTCTCCATTTTCTGTTGGTCTTTTTCACCATGACTACATTGGTGAGCCAATCGGGATATGTAGCTTCTCTGATGAAGCCTGCCTCGAGTAGCTTATCAACTTCTTCGTCGATGGCCTTTTGTCTCTCCGGAGTAAAGGATCGTTCTTTTGTCTTACCGGCTTAAAGTCTGGGATGATGTTGAGTCGGTGAGTCATTGTTCTAGGGGGATACCGGACATGTCCGTTGCCGACCAGGCAAATACGTCGGCGTTGGCTTTCAGTAGTTTTATTAGTTGTTGGCGTTCCAAGTTAGATAGTTGTGATCCAACCCGGACTGCCTGTTCAGGATTATCTATTATCGGGATGGAAACTAGCTGTTCAGCCAGCTCACCCCTTTTCTGATTCTCCCTTTGGTCCAGCTTGTCGACCGTCAAGGGAACCTCTGATTTATTATTCTGAGTGGAGATTTGAAAACATCGTCGGGTGAGTTGTTGGTCTCTGCGCATTTCTTCGACCCCATTTTTAGTCGGGAATCAGACCAGCAGATGGTATGTTGAGACTATTGCTCTGAGAGCGTTTAGTCCGAGTCTTCCAAGTATGGCGTTGTAAGCCAAGGGTACTCGGCGACCGTAAAAGTCAGGTAGACAGTACTCTGTTGTGGCTCAGTCCCAATGGTTAAAGAGAGTAATTTCTTCTTCCACTGTGACAGCGTCTCCGGTGAAACCCACTAATGGTGTAGAGACTCTCCTGAGTCGGTCAGTTGACAATTGCATTCGAGAGAAAGTCGAGTAGAACAAGACGTCAGTTGAGCTTCCATTATCAATAAGTATTCTTTTACATCATAGTTCGCTATTGTTACTGAAACAACAACAGCGTCATCATGGGAGTTTGAATTTCTCGAGCATCTTCTTCTGTGAAAGTTATTACATCATGGAGTCGTAGTCTTTTTGCCGACTCCTCATCGGAAGTTGTCCCTCGGTCCAGTCGTCTGGAGATCATGTTGATGACTCCCGCAGTTGGCTGGTTATTTACAGCTACTTCAGTCGTTTGAAGTCGTCGGTCGGGAGGAGGTTGAGTTGGTGGATCCCTCCGATATTTTTCGAGGTATCCTCATCGTATGAAGGCCTCTATTTCATCCTTGAGCTAGATGCACTGTTCAGTGTCGTGGCCGTGGTCCCGATGGAATCGACAATATTTCTTCGATCACGATTCTTCATTTTCATCGACAGAGGGTGCCGTAGATATTCCGCTCCTTCGATCTCCATGAGGATCTGTGCACGAGCAAAAAGAGGAATGGAGGAGTTATACCTGTTATGTGTCGGTCTCGGACTCCATTGTCGGGGTGAGGCTCGCTTATTAGTCGGGGGCTTGCTTGATTCGGTCGAAGCCCCACTTTTCTTCTGCTTTTTTTCTGACCTTTGCTTTCTGTCTGACGTCGATCAGAAGCTCCTTCATCCGCGCGCATATATTTGTACGCGCGCTCCAAGAGTTCTGCATACGTCCAAGGGAGAGTCTTGTCTAGGAAGTATGTGAATCGGGACCCCTTCAGACCTCTTTTCATGGTCGAGATGGCCATGTCTTCATTGAGGTCCCTGACCTCGAGCGTGGCTGCGTTGAATTGGACCACAAAGTCTCGGAGCATTTCGTTTTCTCCTTGTTTGATGGAGAAAAGGCTGTCTGAGGTTTGGGTGGTCTTCGGCTGGTACCGAAGTGGGCCACGAAGGAGTGTTCAAGCTGCTCGAAGGTGAATGCTTCCTAATCGGAGCCCGGAGTACCAGGCCTTGGCAGCTTGCGAAGTATCGCGGGGAAGCCGATGCAGAGGAGGGCGTCGGTCGCTCCCTGGATTGTCATGAGAGCCTTGTAACTCTCCAAATGGTCAACTGGATCGGTGGAGCCGTCATAAAGCTCCATGTGAGGCATCTTGAAACAACTCGAGATTGGTTCGTCCAAGATGAATTGGGAGAGAGGTTGGTGGTACGAAAGTCGACATCATTTGAGGACTTCTGACCATCCGTCTGGAGCTGGGCAAGTCGACGGTCGATTTCCTCAAACTTACGTTCGTAATCTTCTAGCCGTCGATGATGAGAAACTCTAGGGGTTGACCCTCTTGATGAATTAGAGGGAGAGGCAGACGGTGCTCGTGCTCGCTTTTCTTTCCTAACCCGATCCAACTGGGAAGGAGAGGGACGCTGTGAATCAGGGTTTGCCATACCAGGCCG